>NAPT01000881.1:0-10505 GCA_002927785.1 Cladonia uncialis
ATATAAGAATAAATAAGAAATATAAAATAATTTAAATAATAAATAAAAATATATAGAAATTAAGTATTTAATAAATATAATTATATAAATCTTTAGTTTTTATTATTTATATATTTATAAATTATAATTTATTATTTTATTATATTTATTAAGTATTAAATTTATATATTTAATTATTTTAAATTAATCTAATCTCTATCTTTATTTCTTAGAATAAGTTATTTTAATTATCTAGTTTATAATCTATCTTTCTACTATTCTTCTCTATAGATAGTATATATTGAAAAGAATCGTTTATTATAGTCTCGTCTTTTTATATAGATATCTCGAGGATCTTACTTAGATCTAGCGTCTTAGTCTTCTCTCTTCTTCGTCTCCGCAAGTAAAGAAGTATTACCAGCCTAGTAATTACTAAAATACTCATAATGATACCTACTGCTATTCCAGCTTTTGCATCGCCCGAAAGGCTAGATCTATCGTTCGGAGAAAGATTAGTATTGGAGCTCCTATTGCCATTCGCAGCAGACGTCTCTATCGATGTCTATGTCTAATCCCAGCTGGCAGCGAAATTCGAGATCGGGTCTGATTCGATAGTCGTAGCATCCGAAGCGATAGCTTGAATATTTGGTGCAGCGACACCAGGCCCTGGAGCTTGGGCGAGGAAGAATTGGCTCTTTTCCCAATTCATGCCCAGGAAAGCAGCTTGCAGGAAGGTCTTGCCGAAGAAGTAATAGTTGCTACCATCTAACTCGCGGAAAGGCTTGCAAGGGAAGTACGGGATAGGTGGCGTTGCGATCGGGTTATCTAGAGTAAGATTCAGAAGCTGGAATGGTATTTTGATGGTAAGATTATTGGCGCCTGAGGTACTGAAGACGAATGCTAGGTAGGCGGGCGACTTGATGATACTGCTGTATAGGGGATCGGTAGTATTCCAGATGTATAAACCAGAGTAGGCTTGGAGGGTTATTGGAAGATGCTGAGCGATTGCTGCGCAAGTCTCCGGAGCCATAAACATGTACGGCAAGGTCGGGTCAATGTTGATAGGCTGCGTGCCATTAAAGCCATACGACGCGTTTATCTGGAGTAGATTTGTGAAAGAAGGCGCGTTGAAAGGAGAATTTCCTTTTTCTACACCAATCTGGATGTCAAGTAGTGATGGAATCATATTGTTCTGGCTTCCGTCCTCTAGGTTGTAAGTTGCCACATCACCTAAGACTCGGCTTTGATCGTAGCCGCCCCAGCTACCAGAGAATTCGAGTCAGTATGGTTTCTTCCCGGGGAGATTAAAAATGAGATGGAATCACTAAAGAAATCTACCTTACGTTAGTGAACAGACAGTTTCAGGGAGGCCGAGCCATAGTGAAGACCATAAGAATTGGAGGGGATAGTCCCGTTATCAGCAAGGAAACCAAGAAAGGTTTGCCCTAAGAATCCCGGTGCGATAGTGACTGAGCCATTACCGGGTCCACCGAGTGTAAGATGGCTCACTTTAGTCATGTACGTAACCCCTCCTGGTAGTTGTATTTCCACAGTGTCCATAGCAGCTATGGTGGTATTCGGAATCATGAAGGTGCCTTCCGATGTACCCATAGCCAATGTGTCCAAGAAAGTCCTTGCGCTTACAGTCCATGGCTGTGCTTCATCTCCCCTTCCATCCCAGTCCGAAAGGTCCGTTGAGGCGTTTTCGACGTAAATGGCAGAGTAGGCGGGTCCATAGATTCCTCCAATACTGGCAAGACATGTAGCCGGTGGATTGTTTTGTTCGGAGCCGCATAGCCCGTTTGAGTTAATCTGGGATGCCCAAGTGCCTCCCGGATGGGCGTCGAGGGAGGAATGATCGTGTCCAGCGGGGTTCTGGCCTACGTCGATATTGACAGCCTATCTTTCAGTCAGCTTTTTTCTGGGCATAAGAAGAATCAACACCGATGATTTACCTGCCAGGGGCCATCAGGTCCATATGATTTATTGCTCCATTGTACAGCCAGAGGCGAGCTTCCAAGCACGGCAGTCACAATCAAACAAAGAATCCGGAGACTACAAGAGACAATGCGCATGGTGGGTAGCAATTGTGCAAGACCCAGACAAATGACGCGCGAGGGGAAGTCGGAGCAGGGGTAGAGCTGTAGGTAGGAAAGGACAAGTCCATCGTTGTTGGCTTTATTAGTCTTCAGCCCTTAGAATCCTTCAAGGCTGAGCAACAGCGCCATTTGACGAGCTGAAGAGAGAGGCTGAAGACTAACTTTACCGCGGAACCAGGGATGCTGCATCCGCACGCCCTGTTAGCAACTCGCTTTATGCGCTGCGCTGTTTCACATTGTTTTAGGCCAAAATGGTAGGTCTTGAACGCAGTCATCGGTAATGAACTTGGGCTAACGTAGCACCTCCGCCTCCGCCCCTGGCCTGTTGCTTCTGTGGTAACCCTAACCCTTTCACGGGACTAGTTTGACTGTGTAGCACTTGCTCTTTTTCATCCCGGCTTTCTCAATGTTGCTTTGTCCCTTAAATCCCATGGCAGCTGCTCCTCTACGTCACCATCGCGGTTGTTCATTTTTCGCTTCAAGGATGATCTGGGCGGAGGTCCTTGATTGCCTTTTGAGGTCTGTAGAGGCTTTCGAGGTAATTGTCCTCTTCGCGTGCGAAAGTGAGGAGGTGTTGCAGGAGGGGAAGATGCGAAGGAGGTACAAGGGGGCGACGCGGTAGGTGGGATATTCTCAGAGAGGGACGGACCATCACATAAAGTGTCGAGCCAATGAGGTATCGAATCACGGCCGTCATCGGACGCGTACTGTTCTCGCAGCTTCTTTAACACGGGCCTGTACTTGACCATGTCTACTGGAGTTCAGAAGATTAAGAAGAGAGGGTTAAGAGGATTAAGAGGATTGTATTTAGATACAAGTAGGATCGCCATTTCGCAAGCGAAATTAGGTCGGATCTTTAGGGCTTCTACCTTGAAAATCTATTTTTTTAAGCTGTAGCAGGCTCTATTATACTATTCTACCGCCTAATAGAGCTGCCCTAGCGCTGCTAATAGAGCTGCCCCAGCGCTGCTAATAGACCTGTTCCAGCGCTGCCAATAGAGCTGCCCCAGCGCTGCTAATAGGCCTGTTCCAGCGCTGCTAATAGAGCTGCCCCAGCGATGCTAATAATCCTGTTCCAGCGCTGCTAATAGAGCTGCCCTAGCGATGCTAATAACGCTGCCCCAGCGCTGCCAATAGAGCTACTCCAGCGCTGCCAATAACGCTGCCCCAGCGCTGCCAATAGGCCTGTTCCAGCGCTGTTAATAGAGCTGCCCCAGCGCTGTTAATAGGCCTGTTCCAGCGCTGTTGCATAGCTATGCGCAGGCGGTGGAAGAAATTTTGATGGTTGAGTCACGTGAGGTAACATTATTGGCGACAAATCATAGCTAATCATTCGGGGGTCTTGGCGCTTGGGTCAGTATAATATAGATTGTATTTACAAGCCAAGGCGGAATTGCTGCGCTCATAAGCTTTACCAGATATAGATTAGCGCGCCAAGGGCGAACAATTACCCCATCTACATCTCCATCTTCATCCTCCTTCTAATACTGTGCACGACATTGCTCATATTATACAGCGTTGGGGACGGCGAGGGCGAGGAGGAGCTCTGAAGCTGCGAATTTGGCCAACCAACAAATAGAAGATGTTGACATCTAGCCAGTACAGCACTATCTAACATGGATGTAATATTATTCCTCTCTTTACTCTAAGAAGCATAAGACGAAGTATCTTTGACTAGAATGTATAGTTCTCAATATAATGTTCAGGACACTGTACTAAGCTATAATGCTCATCATTCTTGCTCGCCTGAAATGAAATCCTGTTCTGCCCGAATCTGTACCTCGCCCCCTGGCCCCTCCTTGGTTAGCAATTCCGCTCTCATCATAGTCAACTCCTCTAGATCTATTCTTTCCAAATCACTATCCATCTGCTTATCTGGTTTCTTAAAGATGATCCTAGAGACCTTCTTCCCCTTCACAGAAAGTGTTCCATATGTTGTTGCTTTCATGCCTAACTTCATTGCAAAGCCTCTTTCAATCCCATACCTCACAATGACCGCAAATGTTGGCTGCTCATAAATGCCGCTCTTGGTCGCTTCGTTCTCATTAATGGTCCATTTCACAATCCTTTGAGCCTTTATGAGGCGACCATGAATGATATGTTTTCCTTCTCTTCTAAAGGTTTTTGACCCACCAAACTCCAGGCCCACACCAACCGAGGCGGGTTCAGCATAGAGTTTGCCTCCTCGTGTATGCACCGAGTGCTGTATATGGCCCCGTATAAGTACAGGATAGAAACGTAGCACGAGCGGTCTATCGTCGACCTTATCATCGTCGCCTAGAACGGGAGGGGCCGATCCGTCAGCTCTAAATGAATCTGCCGTGTTGAAGTCTTACATACCAGACATCATGTCCTTTCTGTCCTCTCTTTGAGGTGGAATAACATCATCCACCTCTTCGAACTCGACAGTGATGGTGGCGCTTCGGAATCTGAAGAAGCTCTTGCCGTTCTTCGGGCAGAAGTCCAGGCACACGTGGATGAGGCAAGCGGGCTGTTCATTGAATACGCCAAAGGTAGCTTTTTTGATGCGCGCAAAGATCTCTGTGTCCCCCAGCTTTCCTTCCTGCAGTAATTGCTGCTCGGCACTGCGATACTTCTCGTCCTCGACTGCTGACCGCCCACGCGGGGCGGAACCGGAAAGCTCATCATTGCGGACTGCATCCTCTTCAAGGTTGAAAGAGAGATCAATCTCCCCTTCTCTATCTGCTTCAACAATCGTCGACTCCATCTTGGCCGAATGTCATGGAGGAGAGCGAAGTTCTGCGGCTGAATGCACCCTTCTATATAAAGATTTTGGCGGGGAGACTGGAATCTTGGCAGGGTCCAGACCTTTTCAGCTCAATCTTATGTACATACAGTCTTACACATGACCCTTTTAACTGACACTTCTCCCTTCTCACTTCTAACTGACACATATGATCGAGATGGCACAGACATAAGATGGAGTCTTGAAAAAAGCAGACAATGACAGTTGTCGCGACTTGGAAGCAGATGCAGATGAAAGAGTCCCAGCAAGACGCGATGCAGGGTTTCGATCTTGGTCACCTCAAGGAAGAGGACGCTGTTGATGCGTGCCAATTTCAATATTCATCGTTGCTTTCTCAACTTGACGGCCTTGATACTGCAACAATCGCCAAAACCGAAGCAGCAGCGTTGTGCTGCCATCTCCGTGATTTCAAGGCGGCCTGGTGTATTTTCGATGCGCTTCCTGTACAGGTTGCTCAGCATCCTCTTATTGTGTACGAACGAAGCCAAGTATACTGGCTAGACTGGTCCTTATACAAGTGCGAAAAGGTGCTTGAAGATGGCATCGCTTGGGGAAAAGACCATACGACAGATTCAGCCAACCCAGGAATCTATACTCTTCTACGCATTGCTCTGGGAAGAGTACGAGCAATGACTCGCGCTAACCTCACCCAAGGTCGGGACGCGTTAAGAGAAGTCAGACGCTGGCTCTTAAATGTACCCATCGAAGACTATACCGATGTCCAAGTAAGACCCTCTTAGAATTTTCTCATAGAGCCCTCGACGTGAGACTGATTCCCATGTTCCAAGACATACAGCATCTGTATCTACTATCATTTGCTCCATTTCTTGGGCAACGTCACAAATAATCTCGACAAAGAATTTTTCGAAGTGATTCCGGCTGTTGCAGATTCAAAAGGATGGACAAGGTTGAGGCGTCTTCGAGAATGTTTGCAAAGGCAGGGTCGACTTTCTGAAGCTCGCGCTATTTTAGACCAGGAGCTAGGCCAGACTCCTGATGGATCGGAGCAAGAAAAAGCGTGCAGATCGTTGTTAGATGCGTGTATAAGTCAGAAAGACTCTAAGGAGCCTATTTGGTGGATTACAGGCAGGTGCAAGTTACGGCAGGGCCAAGTCCTTACGGCAGGCAGCCAGGTTCAAGCGAGCAATGATGCATTTCAGGGTGCGAGATGCGCTTTGAAAGCTGCGCGGGCTTCAGGTTGTGAAAACAACACTCTACTACCTGTTCGCCTTGCTGAACTCAACGCTCTAAACAAGTCTGGACACCAAAATGCTTTACAAGCATACGACGCATTTGTGCAATGCGCAAGTGTCAAGAATGACAACTATATCCACAGTACTGCGCTAACTCGAGCATGTAAAATTGCGCTCGTACATCTTGAGAGTGAACATAGTCTTTCAAGCCTCAACACCTTCTGGCAATGGTACAGAAAAGCAGAATCAATCTTGGAAGAGCTCGGCGACATTGCATACCTCTTGATATTCCGGCTGGCGACTGGCGATATAGCGTGCGCAGAGAAAGAGGACTTTGGAGCCATCTTGAAATGGCATGAAGACTTCGAAATGAAACATCCGTCTTCTCATCTTTGGCGACAGAAGATAGCGGTGAGGAAAACGAATTTACTAATCTACAAACGCTTGGAAGATGAGGACAACGTTGATCGAACCAAATCTGAGATGCGATACATCGCAGCTGATCAAGACGATTTCTGGAGCGATGATGTGCTTAGGAAGCAGGCAGATATCAAGGTGTCATCCAAAACCCGAGACCCAGACATGACGTCTACCCCGGCTGCCTTTCAGAATGGAGATCCCGAAATGGAGTGGCTGGGGAAGCGGTGGAAAGAGATGCCCATCTCCATGGATTCTGGACGGAAGAAAGGTGCAGTACAGATTGCGTCATCTATTGTGGAGGTGTATTTGTGTGAATGGATTAAGGAAGATTTTCAAGAAGGTATTTTAACAAAGCAGGACTTGGCCAGCATCCTGTCTTCCGACTGTGTTGGAGATCCCGATATGCCCCGAGTGATCAAGATTCATGATGATCACTATGTCAAGCAAGACGAGCCAAAAGGACATGCTAGGGATGCTATCAAATCAGAAGCAAGCAATGCTGAGATCAATTTGGATTCCACTCTCGAAGAAAAGGTGACATCTCTAACACCGAAAATCTTATCCGGTACACTCTTTGGTACGTACAATGCTCCAGCTAGCGAGAGTCATTGGGAGAAAGTATACTCGACCCTGTTTGACTGGCTTCTCCGAAAATCCACCCGAACTGTGGTTAGGCGACACTTGGTACTCTTTCAAGCTCAGAATCTGCGATTCAGATCTGTGATTAATTCAGCTACGTCCTTCGAGCTTCGCGCCCTCGAGGCCAGGAGATTGATCGCCCTTTTCCCAAATTTGGATGTTAAGATCCAAACACAGTTTTCTTCTGACCTTGCATATTGGAGGAGTACGGTTGCTGCAGTCAAGCACAAGATGTACATCAAGTCCAGGGGCCAAGTATTGCCTGACATGCATAGTCCAGAGCTTAAAGAAATAATAGAGCTCTACAATCAGTCTCTGGCAGATAACCGTGACACAAACGGGCCGCTCTTGCGGGATATCTATATCAATATGGATGTGGCAGAAGTTTATTTCCGTGCCGCAGCCAGACTGGACCCAATAGCCTTCGAAGGACTATCAAATGCAGTAGCCAGGGCCGTGCAAGCCTTCGAGAAGATCAGAGCAGGCTGGCGAGCATTGACTGGCTGGGATAGAATAAAGAAACTGCTGTCTGCCCTGGAAGAAAGGAGAATTCTACAGATTGCACCTACGGGCGTGACAATCATCTCCAAAGTCCCTGACGATAACCGCGAGGCGAGGGACAAGCTGATTTGGGATATAATTCAGTTCGCAAAGTCGATCGGAATCAGCTGGCTGATGGAATCAAACATCGCTGATGCGCGGGAGAAGGTGACTGAAGGCAGGAATGATGATGACCCCATTCACGGTGAAGCTGTAGGCTCACAAAGTGACCCCGAAAAGGCCAGTGATTTAGAACAAGACTTTAGCACGTGGCCAGATACTGGTCAGAACAGCGACGAAGATCCAACAACAGGCAAACGAGAAGTAAATACAAAGGCAATCGCTACCAAAGCAGACAATCACGTAGAGAACGACACAAACGCTGGTCTTGATACCGATCTGTTGCAGGCAGATCTCCAAACTATCAACCGTCTTGGCGGTGACGCCGTCTTCGTCGACTGGTACAACAGTGCTTGTGGGCCGGCCGAAACCCTCAAGCCTATCATCACTACGCTCTCAGGGACAAAGGAAGGGCCCAAGTGCTCTCTTGTAAGCATCACATGGGAGAAAGTGGACGAGTTGGTGGATGCATTCATGGAGATGGAGACCGAGGAGCTTGAAGATAGTGAGTGTGTAGAGTTTCTGTACAAATTAAATCCTCTGGTTGAGCCTCTCGCTTGGACCAAACCCGGTCAGACCCTCGTGTTCTCGCCCTGTGGTAATCTGCACCGCATACCGCTGCATGCTCTGAAGATCAATGGTGAAGTCATCATCAAGCGGAATCCTGTCGTCTACTGCAGCAGCCTGAGCGCCTTGGTCAACACATATCGAGTGCGGATGCAAATGGATCCACACGGCTCCACAAGATCCACAGCAGATGTCCCAAATACTAAGAATTCGAATCCTTCCCGAAGGTTAGATCGCAATTTGAAAGTCTCGCTGTTTGGCAATCCACCGACTTCAGACGGTCGGGCAGCACTTGAGGCTACAGCGACCAAATTCAAGGCAAAAGCTCACATCGGTAAGAACTTCACCGCCTCATCCTTCACCAGCACCATCCAGGACCCAGGACTCCGACTCCTCCATTATCATGGCCACGCAGACTTCAGCCCCACTGCGCCTACAGACCACTGTTTGATCTTCTTCGACCGCGATCTCACTCTGAGGGACATCTTCGATCTCCCTTCCCCTCTGAGCCATGGCGGTGGATTCCACGTCACACTTCTAGGCTGCGGGAGCGGAATGAGCAAGACTGTGCCTACTGACGATGTTATTGGGTTGGTGCCAAGTCTGCTTTATGCGGGAGCATCGAGCACGGTCAGCACGTTGTGGAAATTCTCGGACGAGGATGCAGCCGCGTATTCGGAGAGCTTTTATGAGGCCTTTCTTGGAGGAGGAGGAGGTACTGAAGTAGGAGAAAATAGGCCCAAGGATGTGCCTTCTGCTGCTGGCGATATTATTGTGAATATGGCAAAAGCGAACCAGAAGGCTATCTTGGGCATTATGCAGAAAAGACCGGAGTTGTACCATTGGGCACCATTTGTGCTGAATGGGTATTGGATGATGCGATCACCTCTCAGTGAATGAAAACAATGTCCTTATATGTCAATGTTGGTTAGCAATCTCGACCACTTACTTCATGATAACTTGTCGCAATACTGCAAGAGAAAAATTAGGTGGTAAATATTGCATAACCTGAGGATCTAGGATCTATGGATGGAGGGTCCTAATATACATGAGGATCTACAGCTATGATGGATAATAACAGGGGTAGGAAGCGCTAGAATAGCAATACTATGTGGAAATGAGAACGTACAGTAGCTAAGCTGGCTAAGCTGGCCAAGCTGGCTAAGCCAGGATAAGATAAGTCAAATTAGAATGATATATTTCAACATAACTACTCTCGAAACCAGTATAGTAGCTGATGAAGAGACAGTATCGGAATTTATTTTCAAGATTCACTCGTATCCTTCTGGTATCAAGAGTTGTCGACTTGTACTGTAAGTATTGGTGACAACCGCCGCTGATACAGGCTTTCCGGCGGACTCATCCTTGCCGACGCAATTCGTTCGAAGTTTTGGTGCCTCAACTCAGAGGCCTGATAAGGCCAACCCCGCTTTCTATACAGCTCTCGAATTTCTTGCTCCTGCATCACTCTAAGACGCATTACCTCTTCAGAACCGGGTAAAATAGGTGGAGGTAATATCCAACGTCGAAGAAAACTAGGCTCTGTAGTAGCATCGCTGATTGCATAGCCATGCTCCTTAAGCTCATGCTCTGAGTCATCTTGCGGCGTTAAAGCTGGTATATTCCCGTCAGGAACCATCATCGGAGATAGAGGAAAGATGGTCCTAGGATTATCGAGCGATAGAGTAGACTGTTGAAAGGGGAGAAATTGTGGCTCGCCTGAACTCGTATTGAGCGATCTCTCCGGGCTTGCTGTAGCTAGTAGTACAGGAGTACGACTACTTATACCGACCTGAACAATCTCATCTATTCTCGAAATAAGTCGGAAGTCGAGAAGTATTCCGAAAGAAAAAGACTCTAATATAAATAGAAAGAACTAAGTGAAGAATAATTATCTAGTCGATAAATTTAATTAAAACGATTAAATCTTCTAGTAAATTATTTATAAATATTTCTAAGAAATTAATTATATACTTTATTATTAATTTTAATATTAATATTATTTTAATATAATTTACTATAATTTTAATTTATAGAAATAAAATATTAATTTAATTTAATAAAAATATATTAAAGAAATTATTATTAATTAATATAAAGATATTTATTATATTTTAAATTTAAGATAAATATCTAAAATATTTATCTTAAAATTTAATATTTTATATCTTAAATAAATAT
>NAPT01000882.1:0-10497 GCA_002927785.1 Cladonia uncialis
ATGACTCAGCGATCTAGACCAATCAGCTCGCCTCCTCTTAAGGAATTCTTAAGCATTCCGTTGATTTCTAATGCTAGGACTGCCAGTCGAATGGACTGGCAGGTATTTGACGAGATAGCAGGAGGACGGAAGTAGTTTGAAAGATATTCTCGTTTTGATGGTAGTAAAAGTTTCTACATACCTTAAGATCTGTTCAAGATCCTTCGCTTTGCAAGATCACTTACATCCCGTAGAACCTCGTCTTTCTGTCCTTACGATTACTAGCTGTAGCTTGGTGTATACATGATGTAGATAGCGAGTTAATAGAGCACCAAATAGCTCATTTCGTAGAACTCTTCCACGACTTGATCTGGTAATTATCAGATGACGATCTACAATTACGCGTTAAAAGTATTTAGCGCTTGCCATTTTCAGAGCAAAACCCGTACTTTTTATAGAGATCATAATTTTTTTTCTAGATTATAAAATTTTTTTAAATTTTTAAATTAATTATAAAATTAATTAATCTATATTTTATATTTTTAAAAATTTTAATTAAATTTCTAGTATCTAAATATAATTAATACAAACTTAAAAGAAAGAAATTTTCGCTTATTTTTATAGTAAAATAATTTATTTTTAATTTACTTTATTTTTAATATAATAATATAATATTATTAAAAACTAGCTGAAAATTTTAAAAAAATAGAAATTTATATATAATAAATCTCTAAGCTTGTAGAAATTTTCAGGAAATTTTTTGATCGAAAATAGTTTTTTATTTAAATATAAAAAGTATAAGTTTTGCTCTGAAAACAGTGAGCGCTAAATACTTTCGATCTAGTACTGTATTATAACATGTCGCAAGTCTTGTGCAAGGGATTCCTTTTTGAATTGGGCGATTACTAAGGTGCCTTGGCATTCGGGTCAGCCCTATCGGTCTTCCGAGCTGCTAGTCTGGATCTAAATAAGCGCGAAATGCCTAAGGTAAGGTAAGGTAAGGTAAGGTACGGGGGAAGTCCGCCTAACTTGCGAGCAGGATCAGCTTATATTCATTTGAAAAGAAGCTGATAGATTACGTGGCTTAAAGATACCGTTAATTCTGACGCTTGCAAAGAGCTTGTACTATCGTATTTGCAAGCTACTCAGCGGGCTGGAACCTCGTGAGGATTTCAAGATGGGTGGCGCTCGCGAACTTGCCGAAACCTGAAATTTCGGAGCATTGAAGGATGAAACGTTTCAGAACATAGGACTACGTTAAAGGTTGCAATGGTTTTCTCTAAGAGGATGGTTCATAGGTCGTGCACATAATGAGAAGTCCTGCCAATTTGATGTTCCAGAATCTTCCAAGGAATCAGAGATTACGGCGTGGATACCCCTGAAAATGAATTCTAATGAGCGGTAAACGACTTGTTCATTGCTTTCAGACCTTAGGTGAGATTTATGACATTCGCGACCGCACAACATGCCTGACTTGTGCTCTAATCTCTCGCAATTTCAGTATACACTCAATAGGGAGCACTCATGGTCTTTACATCTAATACATGAGACAAGATTCGTCCTATCTCAGCCATTCACCGTCATGATCCAGATAAGGCTGCGACATTACCAGTCATGTCCGGAAAGGATCGTAACGCTTACGATTCAGCTGAAACAAGCTGAAGAAATACAGAGGGTGGGCAGATGATTATTAAAGCGATTGTCGTATCCACAGCGGATGGACAAGCCACAACCCCCTATGCACATAGTCCGGTCTTTCAAAATGGCGGTGTCCGACCATTTACATCTGATCTCAATTATCTGATTTGCCTGCACTGTAAAGGAACACTCTGCTGGATTCGAGCTGTATACTTGGATGCAGGTATGACTTAGGTTCACATTATCTTCATACAGACCTTTTTGCCTCTATCTGTGTGCTCACTCTCTTGTCCCCTCAACATGTGGTTACGGATCTTTGCGATTGTGGCATGCGTCACGCTCTCTGCGGCCTGGATGCCCCAAGACTCTCATGACATAAGCAGACGCTGGCTCCAAGCTTCGGGAAAGATTCGCGGCGTGAACCTGGGCTCTCAGTTTATTGTCGAGCCTTGGATGGCTAGCAATGAATGGAATCAAATGGGTTGCGGTAGCACAAAATCTGAATTCGATTGTGTCGGTCAGCTTGGACAAGCCAACGCGAACAGTGCGTGGGCGAAGCATTGGAGCACATGGACCACAAAGGACGACATCACGGAGATGCAATCATACGGTCTTAACACTATTCGTATCCCCGTAGGCTATTGGATTCGCGAAGATCTCGTATATTCTGACAGCGAACACTTCCCGCAAAGTGGACTCCAGTACTTGGAGCAGATTTGCGGATGGGCTAGCGACGCTGAGATGTACATCATAATCGATTTGCACGGAGCACCAGGAGCTCAGGTCGCCGGTAATCCAGATACTGGACAAGTATGAGGCCGCGCACATGAAAGTGATATCCAAGAAGCAGATGGCTAATAGAGCTCATCAGGTCGCGCCCTCACCTGGCTTCTATGTTGATTACCAGTATGAACGCGCATACAAGTTCCTTGAATGGATGACGAACATCATCCACACGAACAACAACTATCGAAATGTGGGCATGCTGGAAATCGTTAATGAGCCAGAGCAGAGTCAAGACAGCGACACGAATTCTATGAGACAACAATACTATCCAAATGCGTGGCAGCGAATAAGGGCCGCAGAAGATGCATTGGAAGTGGCTGGACCAAATCGATTGCACATTCAGATGATGGTATGGCATCATCGCTGCGGAAGAGAGAGAAGTACACTGACGGTGATAGGACGCCAAATGGGGTTCAGGCGACCCCGGTCAATATCTGACAAATGACACTTTTGCAGCTTACGACGACCACCGATATCTGAAATGGTCCGACGACAATGGCATCAATGATCCTGGCACCGGCCAAACACCAGCAGCATATTTCAAAGAGTCGTGCATTGACGATCGTAGCGGTAATTGGCCCACGGTTGTGGGGGAATTCAGTCTGAGCGTTGCGGACAACCTGCAATACCAACCAGACTTTACACCAGATAGCAACGTCGCTTGGTATCAGAAGTGGTTCGCAGCGCAGATCATAACATACGAAAAACAAGAAGGCTGGATCTTCTGGAGCTGGAAAGCTGATTGGATTGGGGGTGTCAATGACTGGCGTTGGTCGTATCAAGGTAAGCAGCTCGTGGTTCAGATCCAGAACGAGTTCCTGATGAAGTAATTGCGCTGATAAACACAGCCGCGGTTGCAGCAGGAGCCATTCCCGAGGATTTGAATGATGCGGTTGAGTCCAATCCGTGTTCTGGTATTTGAGTCTTTCACCAGACTTTTTCACAGGCCGTGAGCTTCAAATAGCCAGAGCTGCCCATTCGTACTTCAAATCGACCATTAGCGAAAGGAATTCGTTACCAGGTCGATTCCATCCGTAGAGACAATCCTCTATAGCTGTTAATTTACGAGAGTAGTGTGCAGTTCTTGATGACCCACTAAATGCCTTTCGTTGTTCACAGGAAAACGCAACTGCCCCAAGTTCCTCTCAACAATCTATTCGTGATTCTAAACTTATGAGCACATTGATACTATTCCGACCCAGCATAGTGCCATAGTTCCAGCTTTGACTTGTAGATATGGGACAAGAACCTTCGGGCCATCCAACCACCCTACCAGCTCAAGTCAAATCGATTGTGAGGAAAGCGAATGCCCGACAGGTAGTAGAAGAACCAACCATTAGTGATTTCATTTAATGCTAATAGCTGTGTCTTGAGATCTCAAGTAGCGGAGATTCGCTAGGATAAGTGCAAATGTTGCAAGCCAGGTTGGTGAGATCAAGTGCTGTTCTGGGGATCGTAGGACGCTAACCAGAGACGTAAAATGGGTCCCATATCTAGTGCTGTGTCCACACATTGAATGTGGCGAGAACCACGTCTATAGTGACCCCAACTAGTGTCTATATAGACTGTGAGGGTCATAGGGGCAACTACAGCAGCTTTGGGATCAAGCTCCTAAATCCAAGCTCTTGTAGACGGACGTCCCAACCGGCTGATGACGACGTAACACAGATGAGCGCACATATGATATCAGATGGCTCTCCACCAGTCATGTTAGGGTCAAGAAAGTGCACACATCCGCCGCATACAAGAACATTATTACTTCGAGCCGCGAGGGGCTTCGAGGGAAGGGTACCTCTGATGCTGCTGGCAGATGCGCCGTTACTTTAGGATTTTCAAACATGGCTACTGATGCCAACAGAATGTACGCATGAACCATCACTAGAAAAGGGTTAGCGCGGCTGCCCTACGAAACTATGCCTCTAAGCACAAACTCACTAGAAAGTAGTCGGCTACTGGTTTCTTCGCTGGCATACCCCTCGGGTCTTGCGGCGCGGCTTCAAATACCCTATACCGTCGACCAGGCCCAGATCTCGGTGCACCATTGGGGGGGAGAGCTTGTAGACTTCTACCTGGGTCACCATTGCTTCTCGATATAACACCCCCGTTGCTTGTGTCTTCTCCCAACTCTAAGATTGCCGCAACATTGCCACACCGATAGCAGTAGTTCGGTGCTGACCATACGGTGACGATGCTTGAGTCAAACATTTCTTTAAACCCCTCCATCACAAGTTGGTGTGCTCTTGCTATTAGTGAGAGGTCGTTCAAGTAATTGAATCGCTTGACAATGTCAGAGCCAAAGAGGAAGCCTGCACCGCGTGGCGAAAGTCCCCAGCCATCTATTTCGTCTGGATCGCTCCAGAGCAGGTCACACATAGCGCCTTCGTGTGGCACCTCTTGTTTCCGATCTAGCAGCCTTATCTTGTCGACACTATCGATCAGTGGACTGAGACCTCCATGCACGCAGAGCACTGCACCACCACCACTTTGTAGCGAGCCACCACTGTCACTTGTAGCACCTGTACCTGCAGGTCCAGTCTTGCCAGAGGGACCAGGTGGTGAGGAGGCTAGGGCGTCTGTTTCAAAAAGCCGCCGTCTGCTTCTTGGAAACCTTGCTGTGACCTCGTTCCTTGAGTTCATGATCTCAATCTCGACGTCGTCGTCCACAGGCTCGATAGCCTGTGACTGGTCCGTGAACGATGGCTCCAAGGTAGCGCTGGTTCCTAAGACTATGGCCCCAAGGGCTAAGTAGTCGAAGACCTCACAACAATAGCGCCATACATTCGCGCTTCCATATTTGCGTAAACACTCATCGTAGAAGCCATAGACGGTCGTTATTTGTCGCGACTCATGATTTCCTCTTATCAACGTTATTCGATCCGGGTATCTAACTTTTAAACAAAGCAACAGCAAGAAGCTCTCCAGTGAGTAGAAGCCTCTGTCAACGAAGTCGCCCATGAAGAGATAGTTCGTATCTGGCACATCTCCTCCCACTCGGAATAACTCCATGAGGTCATGGAATTGCCCATGTATGTCTCCGCATATTGTGACTGGGGCATCGACCTGAACAACGTTGGCTTCTTCGATTAAAAGCTCGCGTGCTTTGTGGCAAATTTCGCGCACTTGAGGTTCGGGGATGATTTTGCAGGCGCGAAGCTCAGAAATTGCTCTAGCGAACCCAGTCAGTACGTTTCGAGTTGGGTTAAGCACAGACCTCAAACGTACCTGTCCAGATCACTCATGGTCGCCCCCCGTTGCCCTGTGTTTGGGCGGGGCGACAGAGACTACCCTCTTTACTCCGCTCCTTTGTCGAACGAAAGCTGTACCTTCGACGTACTATTGAACCTTCTCTTAGCAACAAAGTAGAAGAGTCCTCCACGTACTGCTCGTTCTTTGTACTGGGGCTACCAACCAAGGTGGCGGCTTTGGAAGTCGCATAGGCCGACTTCGACGATGCCAATGGGTGCGGTATAGTGGTGTTGACTTGAATATGTGCTGAGAGGTACCTCCAACGCCGCGTAGAGTACCAAAGGTATGCGAGTACTAGCCTCTGTGCTTGTCCTATAAGCTCTCCGTGGTGGTGTATGCAGCATGCAGCGAAGCGCAAAAGATGCATGTCTTTTGCTAGCGTGAGGTTGATATGTCCACACCTTTGCCGGGAATTTCGAGACATTGATGATTTTCAACACTCCCTTATACAACATCCTAAGGGCCTATATACAGGCTCTAGTTTCGCCCTGAGCAACCTTCACGACCAGATTGGCCAGTTAGATATTTGCAATGGTTCTATTATAAGTACTTACCCCGAGCTTGCGCAACGCAAGATACTTCCGTCATGACCCCCCATCTTCACCCCCGATCTCACCTTACAACGTCCCTCTTTGGCACCACTCTTCTCGTCTCCTTCCTAGTGGTCGGAATGCCGCATATTGTACCCTGCCCTGCTCCTCGTGTCAAATTTGCAGATTCGGATTTCGAGATCACTAAGGATGGAAAGCGAAGAAGACGGCGGCCTGCGGACGGCTCTGAGGAAAACGATGCTGCAGAAAAAGGAAATTTGGCATTGCCGGTGATCTCGGAGGAAGAGAAGCTTGCAATGAGCACGAAGTCTCATGAATGTCCGGTTCCGAAACCAAGAGGAATCATTGGGGGGGTATTGGGCTTCAAGAAAGAGGAGACTGCCGAGAAGGCTCCAAGGCCACGGATAGAAATCACGAGTGTATCACGACCAAGAAGAGACGGATGTTGATACGATACATAGTCCAGATGGCGTTGTCATACTTCGCTGGTTGCTCGTCTCTGGCGAGCAGTACTACAAGTCGACATCTACAAATCCTATAGCCAATTGGCGGCACGATGGGCGAAGCTGTTAAACTCTAGACTACGTCTATTGCCCGGCGAATATCGTACCATGTCAACCACCCTTTCCCAGCAAGACCTCGGAACAGACTGACCGGCAGCGGAAAATAGCGCCAGTACCCAATTTCCCGAAATGGAACGCTCAGGAGGGGCAAGGTGAGCGACAGCCACCCGACTACCCACAACAGAACAAATATACGTGTCGTCGGAAAGCGTGGTACACTTGGTACACACGTCGCGACCAACTTTGACACAACAAGCTCGATCTGAAAGGCAGGAATTTGAGCCCAGAAGAAAGCCGCAAGATACAACCTCATCATATTCACACTCATGAGACTGGACCCTGGCTCTGGCGGTATCATACCCATATGTATCACACCAGAGAGGACAAACGCCGAAACAGTTAAGAAACTATAGCCTAGGGTGGAAGTGGTCGGGATGCCTATGACATGCGCCAACTCGCGCCCTGGAGTGGAAGTGATATGTCTGTTCAAATGATGCCACCACGATCCCCACAGACCACGAAGTCCTCGTTCCCCTACAGCCGAGAAGCTGCCAAAAAAGACAGGCCAAGTATGCGGACTCCATTCGTCCGGCAACATACCAATTGCGTTGAGACCTAGGACGGGAAGTGTGGGCAGGTAAAACATGCTCGTTACCATAGCGTATACCTGACCAGCAATGGCTGTGCTCCTGAGCAGTCTTGGCGGTAGGATGCGGAGTGCGTTGAGGAGAGTTGGCAGATCCTTAGATGGGGGTGGGAATGGCTCATCAACACTCATACCCGGAGTCACAAAATACGGATCAGTCAGGACATAGCACGACGCTGCGTCTAAAATCGCAAAGGCCTGCGCGATGATGATCAAGGCATGCTTCGAAAATGCAACTCGAGTCAGGCGTGGCGTGGGTTGTGTCCTGTCATGCGAAGGATCACCAATCTTCCACCCGGCAAGACGGATCGATACCAGTAGAGTCAACACCCACGGGATTCGCTTGGCTAGACTTTGCGGGTATCCTTCTTCCACCAATGTGTTTCGCCATCTCTCCAAATCTTTACCGGTACTCGATCGTGCAGTAAGTCGGATGCGCCGATGTGTCCTTCGTGGATCTCTCAGTACAAGCAATACGAAGGTCCAGAGACTTAACGTCAAGGATATGACTTCAAGGCCGCCAATCTGCAGCCAGGCGTGGATCTGGCATGCGTAGATGAGGGGCAGAAACACGAGGTATAGTTGGCGGTGGGACATGACTGAGGGAGGAATGAGCAAAGCCACTGGCAATAGAAGGAACGGGATGAAGTAGGAGATACTCCGTGGGCCAGGAACAATATGACGGGTCAGGTAGTCATAGAACTGGATGAGATCCGACCATTGGCTTGTCTTGTCGAGTAACGCCATGAGTATAATTGGCTAGATTCTGTAAAATGTGATGTATATCAACAAAATGAAGAGTAGTTGACACTTTTAGTAGCCTTGTGGTGATGTCATCTTTAGCTGCTATGAGCACGAACAGGGCTCATCAGCGGTGACAAACCGAGGGAAGGTAAGATACAAGATTTGAAAGTGGGGTTTATGTAGTTCGACAAGAGGCATGAAGCCCAGAAGTAGTCTAAGGAAGGAGTTGATGAGTCGCGAAGAAGCATGTCGGCTTTGCTAGCGGTTTTCGGATGCTTTTATACCTCAGGCGTTTTCTATTTTCCATACCAGGAGCTAAAAATTAAGCTTCGCGGAACCTATCTCCGCTGTGTACATAGTAAATCTTGCCCTAAATATCTAAAACGCGTGTTACCCTGCTTTCGCTGCTTCTAGACGTCACCATCGCCGCCATCTAAAAGCTCACTATCATATGGGAAGAGTTTTATGTTATATGGTGGTGGCAGCGAGGATGTTAATATTTGGGGCTGCCCGTACGCGCGTTCTGTTTACTAGTAGGATCCCGCATAAACTAGCACAAAAGGGGGTTAGAAGAAAGTTAGCTCTATGTATGGAAAATAGAAAACGCCTGAGGTATAAAAGAAACCGCGGTTTTCAAACCCGCCAAGCAGCTATGATGGGTTCTCTAAATTCATACAGGTAGAACATCCTCTCCAGTCGACAAGATATGGATACAAAAACTCGTTATAATACAATCTGAAGGTCATAGAGTTATATCACCCAGCTCACTGCTCCCCTCATTTACCACCCAACCCAGTCACCCCCCCCAGCGCCCCACCAGCACTCTTCGCTCCATCTCCAAGCGCCCCGACACCCCCCTTCACAGTATCAGTCCCACCAGACACAGCACCTTTTGTGCCCTCCTGCACATTCCCTGCCATGTCCCCCGCCGCTTCTTTCATACCCTCCGTATCGCGTCTAACCGCACTGCCGACACCCTGCGACACCCCATCTTCTACACCTCTAGCACCTCCCTTGGCTGCGTCAACGGTATCGTCTAGACCATCGCTTGCGCCTGAAGTGGCGTCTTTTGTGCCTGTGGCTTCTTGGACGGTGTTGATGGAGTCTTGGGCACCGGATTCGACGTTGTCCTCTATCTTCCTGTGGCCTTCCTTGAGCTTCTCGCTTGTATCTGAGGCGGTTTGGCCGAGAGAGCTGGCGGTGTCTTTGGCTTTGGAGGTTGTTGCATCAGCTGTTTCTTTCGTGTTGTCAGTGGCTTTCTCAGCCGCCTGTTGTGTTTTCTCGGCAGTGTCTTGGGTCTTGGTTGTGGTGTCTTGCTTGATGGCTTCTTGGTCTTTCTTCAGTGCTTCGTCTTTGGACGCCTCATCTGCTTTGTCCTCCGTCTTTGCCTTTTCTGAGCCATTTATGTATGTCCCTGTCTTTTCACTGACAGTGCCAATCTGTTCTTGGAATCAGCATTTTATATTAGGGCACCGTATGCAATAACATACCACATTGCCTGCAGCATCATAAACCGTCTGTACGGCACCAGCTGCGGTATCATAGATTGCTCCAAGGTAGCCTTGCTTTTCTTCCTCTTTTCCACCAAGCTTCTGGACTGCCGGTGCATTACCCACGCCTTCAACGACGCTCCCGACCACAGGAACTGGGGCAGTGAGATCTTTAGCTCCTTGTCTTGCAGGTCTCAGCGTCTATCCCGCATAAACCGACTGTTCAAGTCGCAGTCGAGGATCACATACCCTGCAGCACCAGCTCCTTTTTGTGCTTTACCGGTTCCGCTGGATAGGGCGGTCTTGACTTGATCGGTGCCTGGGATATAGGAAGCAGCTGACGAGAGATAGCTCCTGCGCAAGTAAGGTCAGCATCAGCAGTGGAGTAAAAGGAGGGTGAAATATAGCAGAAGTAAACACAACACTTACCCCGCGGCGTTGGTTCCCTCGCTGGTGGTCTCTTGGGCTTTGTCGGTCATTTCTTGAGCTTTAGCTTCTGGGAGGATATCCGAGTTTACGTATGAATTGTTCAGAACGTGGGGCACAGCAAGTGACAGGTATGTAAGAGGGGAGTGGAAAAGTAAGGAAGCAGCAACATATTGGAATGACTACTGCCTCTCCAAAACCTGATATCTCTACAAGTATCGAACAGCCCAACAATGAGTATGACGACGTGGTGCAGCGGGTATCGCACGGCTAATAGATAGTATCTATCTTAGGGCAGCCTATAGCCTATGAATGGCAGACGGACCGCGGCCACTGGGCAGCAAAGCACCTGCCTCCCAGGCCCGGAAGATCTCGCCTAGGCTTCCCGTCTAGGGGCAGCTTACAAAACCCCACCCCCGAAAGTACCC
>NAPT01000883.1:0-10494 GCA_002927785.1 Cladonia uncialis
GATTAGGACGAAGGGGGAGGCGGGGACGGGGGATGTTGTCGGGGCGGGGGGGCATATGGGGACTGGGGGGGGGGGGATTAAAAAGGGGGAAGGGAAGGGGGGAGAGGGGGTGCGGGGCCATGGCAAGGAGCTTAACGCACCGTTTCATTTGCTTAAACAGACGGCCGAGCTGGGCAGGCTGCCGGTGGTGAATTTCGCTGCGGGAGGCGTGGCGACGCCGGCGGATGCGGCGCTGATGATGCAGTTGGGGTGCGATGGTGTGTTCGTGGGGAGTGGAATTTTCAAGAGTGGGGATGCGGTCAAGAGGGCGAGGGCGATTGTGCAGGCTGTGACGCATTTTAGGGATGCGAAGGTCCTGGCGGAGGTTAGTAGTGGGTTGGGCGAGGCGATGGTGGGCTTGAACGTTGGGAAGATGGGAGAGGGGGAGAAGATGGCTGGGAGGGGGTGGTAGATGGGTAGTATGCGATTCAATCGATGAATAATGGATCCTATGCATTGTGACGAGTGCTGGTGACTGATAATGTACATCAAGCGCCAAGGCTATGCTTTCGTAACATGCTGGACATAATTGTCGTCTCAATCCAAGGCCGTCAACTCGTGTCTCATGAAACAGATGTGTCTATCTCACAGCCTACTTACTATGCGTAGGCAAACTCCGCTCCTCGACATGCAATCCAGAAATCCTTGACTACTTGGTTCGTTCCTTTGGCTCCCCGTAGGCTGTGTGCCTAGGTCAGCATGTGCACCGGTTTAGAAAGACGGTTGTACATACTTCATAATCTTCTGCAACCACATTCTCTTCTCTGTTGGCCCAACCTTCTTACTTGGGAAGTCATCATTATCTAATGCACTGGCCAACCACTGTTTTGCCTGTGACTGCGCGAAGACCAATCTCTTCAGAGGTTCAGCAAAGACGTCCAATTCGCTTCGCGCTGCTTCGCCTCCTATCTGGCGCACCAGTATATGGCATAGACGAGGGCCATACTGTTTCATAGCCACTTCTATGCTCATAGTATCATCAGGAGGGAGCTCGTGTCTCTGAACAAAGGCGCTCTGCTACGCGGTTAGATAGATTGCTTCAAGATAGAGAGGAGCTATCTAACCCAAAAATATGCCGCTGCCCGCTTTGGCAGAATGTCAGGTGTGTTAAGGCAATCCAAGGAGAACTCGAAAAGCTTCTCAATGTTTGGGACCCTGATTATACAATGGAGATAGCGAGGTATCATCTGTTGTGCAAGCTCGATACTGCTAGCAGCAACTTCAGGATCGAACGCGTTATTCACTGTGCTCTTAGAATCAGTCTCCAAGTCTTCTCTAAGGAATGAAACCCGCCTTACTAGTCATTGACTCGATCAGCTCAAGAACGTGAATCAGAAAGGACGACGCTGCGTGTCTCATTCCAGAGTCCGGATCTTCTGACTGTCGGTTGAGCATCACTGCAGCTGTGTCTAATAGGTAGTCCAACCGTGAGGTGTCCGTAGAGCTGGCCATGACCAAATCCACGGTGACAGAAAGTGGAAACACGAATAAGCCGTCAGACTTTTCAGTGTAGCCGCTGCGAAGGACTTGGCAGCTTGCTTCTACAACATCGCTGTTCCAACTCATCTGGCCATATAGCTCTTTAAGCATTTGGATTATTTTCTTTTGTAAAGAGGCTCCTTCACCCTCCATCCAGAACCGTGATTGTGGAGCGTTGCCTTCTTCGAGATCAATGGCAACGTCATCTGGCTTCTGCAGGGCCTTTCCCATACTCGCCAAACACCGCAGAGCACAGGTTGCACTCTCCTGGTAGTTCTCTGGCTGTGACTCTTCTTTATACATCATACTATTGGCGAAATCCTGTTCCACGAATTGGACGAGCATTGAAAGAGGGGCTAGTTTGCCTTCTTCTGCAGGTATCGCCTGAATGATTGCTGCGATGGCGCCCATAATCTTTTCTTTGACATAGGTATCATTGACGCTATCCCAAGATAAAAGTAGTCCATACTGTTGAAGAAAAGCACCAACTTCCGAGGTCAAAGACTTGCGGCACGTGGAACAGGTCGAGGATATTGCCCTTGCAGCTACAGTCGCCAATGCCGGCGCCTTCAACGACTCGAAAAGGAAGTTCAGCATTGCTGGTAAGTGCTGGACATGCCGCTCGAAGAATGTGGTAAACCTCGTAATCATCGTCACTGCTGTCTGTCTTGTTTTGGCCGGTATTGGAGCCGTGGCATTTGTCATGTCAACGAAGAGCGAAGACCCGAAAAGATTTGACAATATATGGTCAACCATGTCTTCATCTGCCACAGAGTCTGATAGTGCATTGAGGCAAAAAAGCGTAGCTTCCAATTGAAGCCAAGCTTGGCTTTGGAGCGTTTGAATAGCAAGTTGAGCAAACTTCCCGAAGATTTCAACGCCTAAAAGGGTATAAGAAGACTGTATCAAGTCTTCTACGTCTCCTCGGAAGGTCTTCAGGCTCGTCTTCGCGTCTGAGTCCCAGGTTACAACAACCTCTTCTGGTGGATACCGAATCTTGACCCAGCAAGCCTCGATGGCCGCCTCAATATGGCGTCGTGCACTATGCATCCAAATTGGCTGTTGGTCTCCGGCTGAGAAGAGCGAATCGATCAAAAACTCCGTGTAGGTTATCCAGAATTCCATAGCCTCTGAACAAATCTCGTCTTCGACTCCCGGATACCCATCACAGCTGAGTAAATCGAGCAGTTGCCGCATTACTTGGCCTAATTGCACGTCATCGATTTTTTGAGCTAGATCTTGGACGGCTGCATCCCCATATGCTAGCAAGAGTCGTGCAAAAGACATCACCTCCACGTCGAAATCGCCCTCTTTCAGCCTGGACAAGATGTCCTGCGCTTTCGAATTGGTCAGAAGTGTAGAGAGCGTTATGAAGTCATCTCTCGTAAAGAAAGCAGGGAAGTTGGTCAGCACATCTGTGAACAGCTCCACAGCCGCACCATACATATCATCTTGATACAAAGCAATCATTGCTAATGGAGTCAGTTGACGGAGAAGTCCTAGTTCCATTATGGCTTTGTCGACCCAAGCACGGTGCGCATAGCCAATCCAGTCCTTTAGGTATGTTAGCTATTCATGGGTACACCGTAAATGCAATCAGTACTCACATGGAAGCACGATACACTCTCTTCGAAAACTTTGGGGTTCGCTCCACCCGTTGCCTTCATCGAATAGTCGAGTACGGCTACAACGTCTTCCAAATTTGTGGACACTCTGTTATAGTATTTGTGCCTATAGCGTCAATGTCAGCACTTGAAAGCTTCAACGCTAGACACCATATCCATACGTCTGCAGACTGGACGAATAGGCCTTTCCCACCTCCTCAGCAAGACTTCTAGCAAACCACAAGATTGCTAAGGTGGAGTTGAGACTCAGACTGGGCACCACGGACGAAGTTGGAGGCCTATGATCCATTGAAGTGACTGGAATCACGACGCCGTCGTTCATACATAGTACAAGGTGTCTTATACACTGCTTCCAGACACCAGATGGACGGAGATAGTAGGATACTAATGCAGAGCATAGCTTTTTGATGACCACTTTTGGGGCGCCTGAGTTGCAAAGCTGAATGAGCCATTGGATTAGCGTGTTCAAAAGCATAGCGGCATCCTGGTCATTCAAGGAATCCCTTAATAGTCCGTAAGCTCTTGTAGATATCTTTATAGTAGAGATTGAGCCTTACCAGTCATGATTTATCTTGATGAGAAAGGTTAAAGCGCCAAAGAACCGCACATTGTCGTTTTGGCTCCGTAAGAGCGCGTCAGCAAGTTGCCAGCCTTCCGATGATCTCTGAACTTTTTGCAGTGCGTTATGGATCCTAGCACTCTCTTGGCTTTGTCCAGGCGCGTAGAACTGCTGGATGAGCTAAGGACCATAAATTGTGTCAGCATGAGAAAGGCTGAGGGAAAAAGGCGCTGGCGTACCTTTTCTACATCTTCCAGGCACTTGGGCTCGATGGGAGCATCGCTGGGCAACGTATCGAGACCCATAACGATGTCTTCTGGCTTGATTTGTTCGAGAGGGTGATACCGGGGATCTAGATAGGTAGGTCCATGTGTAGTCTATATCACATGGGATACAGAAGTGTCTCCCACATGCAATCCCTTTGAAACGAACAGAGAAAGCATGGCCAGCTCATCAC
Source organism: Cladonia uncialis (assembly GCA_002927785.1). Classification (NCBI taxonomy): domain Eukaryota; kingdom Fungi; phylum Ascomycota; class Lecanoromycetes; order Lecanorales; family Cladoniaceae; genus Cladonia; species Cladonia uncialis. Next base: position 4,160 of record NAPT01000883.1, read on the forward strand.
CAACTTTTGCGCTTTGGCCAACCTACGAAATATGTTGCTCCTCCTCCTTTACCTCAAAGTCCATGACATGGCATGTGCGGCCCACTAAGGCAAGCATACCTTCAGTCCAATGAAAAATCACTTGATATTCTCGACATTGCGATTGATTGGGTTAGGAAACGGAAGCTAGTCCGAAGATAGCCTAGTTTCCGGTTCAAGGCGTTCAAAAGATTCCGTGGAAGCTGCGCCCATTGGATAAGGTAACGAAGAGATCTACCATGACTGAGGAATCTGACCATACAGCCTCCAATCAATTCTTGATATACCAAAACATGCACCTTCCTCGATATTTACGTTGGTTCCCATCACATGTCCTACCGCATGCAGTACTCAATTAAAGGAGATCACACTTCGTTCGCTATGCTGTTCTATCATTGAGCTTCAAACGTAAGGTACTCCTCCCTTCCGCATTTCCATTTCACTCTTCTCCCAATTCATGGGGACCGATCCACCTCACGAAGGTACATATAATAGCAACACATTCCTTCCTCACGCCATTGCTAAGATCTTGGCCTGGATATGAAAGCTGTTGATGTGTAAGAGGATGTGTTTCAGAGACTGGGTATTCGATTGCTGGCACAATAATCAAAGCCTGACCTGAGAAGGCGAGGATTTTAAAATGTCGGATGGATAACAGAAGCCCACGCACTGAAGTCTACCTCTTGTGTAGTCTTTCCGAACCACTTCTTCACTACAGATGGGCGATGATTTGCTAAAAGTGCTCCCAGTGCAGCAGTATGTGAACAAGGGAACACAGCGTGGAGGATCTCCACTGGTGTTGCAAGACTCGCCAAAGGTCCAAGGGCGTTTTGACGAGCTGATTTCTCTTGGAAGCTTAAACTCTTTAATTGCAAATCAAGATTTGCACCATATTTCAACAACATTGTTGTGACCGCGAAGAGCTCCTCGATCCATCGTGGATTATGTGGAGCGTATTCCCAGAATTTGACATCTAGCCATATCTTCCGGAGGAAAAAAGCCCAGACTGTGATCCGATCACCTTTTCTCGTGTTGTAAATGCTTATCACCTGATTTGGATCTGCCCCACGGAGCAATAGTAGGCGCACCATGTCAGGATCAACAAAGCCAATAACCCTACTGGGGCGTTCCGCAACTCGTGGCCGCAGAGCATAATCGAGGAGCGGACGACCACGTTTCTCTCGGAGCAGCTGGGGTTGAGCATCCAATATCTTGGTAACATAAAGCCTCAGACCGCATTCCACTGTCTTAGCAAGGAAAGTTTTTTCGCCCCGCTCAATAGCATCTCTCTTTCTCAAATCCAACTCTAAGTTGGTCCAGTGCAATACCCTCGTTTCTGGGGAGGACGAGTAAAGGCTTAATTCAGAGATGTCGTTTCTTCTCTCCCAATAGGTTGAGGCTGCATGATCGAGTGCGTTGATCAGCGCAACATCCGACAACCCTTTCTCACGTTCTAGCTTGGATGCATAATACATGAATCCGTTTACTAGTCGAAAAAATTCTTTGACCACACTGGGACGTTGCATTGCTTCGCAAGGCCATGGCAGAGACATTATTTGAGCAAGATGTGCCCTACACAGAGATGATATTACGTCAGACCCTTTGGCGGCCCACCCGTCCAGCATCTCGCGCATTTGTGGTGCTGTCAGATAATCTTTGACCGTCCGGTGTAGAAATTCAACTCTATACCCACAGAATGGATGAAGGGAAGGGTCGACGTTGACTTCCAGCAAATCCTTGCAGCGAGCGTTCAAGCGTCTCTTGACCGTGTCATAGATATCTTCGATGTCCCTGGTGCTATAAGGCCTTATGTCGAGCTCGAAGATGTAATCAGGCCTTCTCCTCTCCTCCTCTATGAATTGAAGTGCCATTACTGATGGGGGGTTCAAGGCTTCTATATTCACTAAAAATAGTTGAGCCGTTTGCTCCCGGTAGAACGGATCAATGCTGTCGAAAATATGTTGAAAAAAGGGATTCAGCTCAGCAGGAAATTCTCGAAGCCTCCTTTGTAAATCAGAAACGTCATCAGCATGCGTCAGACCGCGTAGAAGCGAACGAACGACTATAGTGACCCAGAGGAACACGCCTTGTGCACGATTCTCAAGCTCTTCTACAAGCTCATTCCACCTTGGATCGGCCTCTTCAAGTTTAGCAAAGTGATGATGTTGCTTCAGAGCATCGTGGACATAAAGCTGGATGTCACGCCGTGTCAAATCCTGAAGAACGATCGTGCGGTCTTTATCTCTACCAAATGCATCTGTGAACTCTTCCCAAGGTCGACTCGAGAGGCAGATTTTAATGTTCGAAGAGGTGGCCAAGCGTCGCACTGTTTGAATCAGACCGAAATGGTCTCCCTGATACTCGTCCAAACCATCAATAAAGAAACAGAACTTCGAGGATAGCTCGGGTACGCGCGACAATAGATCAAAGGATTCAATCAATTCATGTTTGGTCCACGGCTCGGAATGAGTGTCATACAAGTCGGAGCTCCGCCATCGTGATGGACAAACGCTCTCCGTCAATTGCGGGCATTGGCTAAGGACTTCGTGAAGCAAGGACCGAAGGAGGCCTTCTTGCGATTTCTGCATGTCATTTCCGGCATTCCAAAAAAAGAACTTCGCAACTACAAGGGCTTCGTTTCCTGCCCACGTCTGAAGGATAGCCTCAGTGCGTGGCTCGGAAACCAAATATTTCATCAACGTGGATTTCCCTGATCCGGCCTTTCCAGCAATCCAGTAGATACCATTCCCATGACCGAGCCATTCCTTGAACTTGACTTGCGGACCTGAAACTGGTTGATCTTCAAATATCCATTCAAATGTCCTTTCATGGGCCTCCGTAATGCTTGCTTCCCTCATTCTCATGGCCCAGAAGTGCAGACCACTGAGGATATGCTGCTCCTTAGAGAGCGTCTTTGCTCTCGCAGCTAACGTCTCTAATTGCCCTGGCAAGTCACTAGATGTATTTTGTGGGGGTTTCCTAGACTGGGATTGTTGAATAGCACTTAGTATTTCGGACTTCATTTCGTTCAGATCATTGTTCCCGAGGCTGTTGAGCGTACTGACAATGCTCGATTGCTGATTACTGCATATCATGGTCAGCAATATTCGATTTCATACAGGTCGAGTGGGTGAAAAACCTCATCATGAACACTAGGCGTTGGTTAATTTGGTTCTGCAAACGACAAAGTCTTCGTTCAAGATCTGTTATTCTATCTTTCTTCCAAGCGGCCGCCAGAGCTTTACGGGAGCTCTGCAACCGCCTGTGAGATACCGGGATTCTTAATGTTGATAGCTGCTCGAGAAGCTCATCTGCTATCTTCCTGGAAAATTCTGCAAGCTTCTGCATTGCAACCTCGTCTTCGGAAGGATGTGGCGTATTAATCAAAATTTTGCTGCGCTGATTGATATCAATGATTATTGCTTCGAGTTCGCTGTTCTTCGCCAATGCACCATCATTTGATTGATACAATTCAAGGCCTTCTAAGACCAACTTTGTGCCAAATTGCACGAATTGAACTATAGAACTTGCAAGACTGATTGCATTCAATGGATCTAACATCTTTTTGACAAGTAGATACCTAATGTTGATATGTAGGAAATGCTTTTATGTCGTAAATTACAGCCCCATCAAGCTGTCATCTATGATGGCGTCAAAGGCGTGACAAGGCGGGAATTTCAACAGCGAGGCTTCTAGGAGATCCAATTGACATTCAAGGATTTACGAATATAGTCGTCCAGAAGGAGAAAGGTCTTCCTCTATGATTAGAGTTGTTCGCATCAGAGAAGAAGATGAGATGCTACTCTGCCCTGGCACAGTACTACGGCGCGCCACTAGTAGCAAACCGCCATAACCATACATTTCAACTGCATTCCGCCTAGCACCACAAACCACGTATAGAAATAGAAATCCTAGCTGCGCAAGTTAGACAGCTAGATTTTACAATTTTGAAACATATCAAATTATAAGATTCGAATAAGGATTAATATCATTATAATATAAATAAGATAGAGTACTCGGCCATGCCCAAACTTATGGGCTACAGGGCCCTAGGCCCGAGCCCGCGCCCGCGCCCGGACCCTAGCTTAGGCGTATAGCACGAGCATAGGCGATCTACTTTACATTATCTGGGTTCCTCATTCTCTATCTAAATCCTATAATTTAGGATGTTTTGGAATTGCAGAATCTAAGCTATCTAACTTGCGCAACTACGATTCCTATTTCTATATGTATTTGTGGTGTTAGGCGGAATGCCATTGAAATGTATGGTTTATGCGGTTCGCTACTAATGGCGGGCCGTACTAAGGGTGCGCTAAGCCTTGCTTTACGCTTTGCTGTATCAAGGCTAGTACATTTCAAACGGGCAACTCCACGTTAAGCTTGTCTTAGGTGTAGGTGTATTTACCAGATATCAGATACCGGTGCTCATGTACCTAGCGCAGCCTCTGACTTGCCGCTGTCTCTCCAGGTGTTTCAACAGAGTGACAAGACTTTCATCCTGTTTTGTGTCTTGGAAATCATTATCTACGAAAAATATACCTCTCGATATGGAGACCGTAAACACCACGGAGCGTCTGAAGGGACTACGGACTCTTATGAGGGAATATAAGCTGGATGTATACAGTAGGGGTTACGGTGATAGTTGAGTTTGAAACACATCTGATGATTCTGCAAGTTGTCCCCTCCGAAGACAGTCATCAATCTGAATATATTGCCCCTTGCGATGCTCGCCGAGGTGAGATAGCTTCCAGCTTGCCACGTCGAATGCTAATGATTACAGAATATATTTGCGGCTTCTCAGGCTCTGCTGGTACCGCTGTCGTCACTCTAGACAAAGCTGCCTTAGCTACAGATGGTCGATATTTTAATCAGGCATCGAAACAGCTCGACAGCAACTGGGAACTTTTGAAGCAAGGCCTAGAAGACGTTCCAACATGGCAAGAATGGTCAGTCCATAGGAAGTTCCCAGATTGTCGGCCGGAGGTCTGACGCTGTCCAGGACAGCAGACCAGTCCGAGGGAAACAAAACCGTAGGCGTAGATCCCACGGTCATTACCGCTCGTACGTAAAGTGGGAGATCTAGATGTTATGTACCTCAAGATCTAATATATTGCAGCTGAGGCGCGAAAGTTACAAGAAAAGCTAAAAAAGAAGGGTGGCGCTGCCCTCGTCGGTGTCAAGACCAATCTAGTCGATGTGATCTGGGGAGACAAACGACCCTTGCGACCAAAGGAGAAAGTCAAACCCCTTCCATTGGAATTTGCGGGTAAGGAATTTGAAGAAAAAATAGAGGACATTAGGAAAGAGCTTGAAAAGAAGAAAAGCGCAGGTCTTATCGTTTGTACGTGACGCAATACTGACGGTTTGCCTGATGCATCACTGACTGTCTACCAAAAGCTATGCTGGACGAAGTAGCATGGCTCTATAATCTTCGAGGGAATGAGTAAGTTCCCATGATGGGTAGATACGTGAGTATCGGTTGCTCATGAATGATAGCATCCCATACAACCCTGTCTTTTTCTCGTATGCCATTATCACGCCTTCCTCTGCTACACTATACGTGGATTCTGAAAAGCTCAGTCCGGAAGCGAAATTACACCTCGGGGATAAAGTACAAATTAGACCATACGATGCGATCTTGGAAGACACCAAGATGCTGAGCTCAAAGGCAGACGGGAAACATGAATTAGAATCTAACGCCGCAGAAAACAGAACCGTACCGCCGAAGCGGAAATTTATGATCTCGACAAAAGCTTCATGGGCACTAAGCCTGGAGCTAGGAGGAGAAGAGATGGTTGAAGAGCTTCGAAGTCCTGTAGGGGACGCGAAGGCGATCAAGAACGATACCGAACTTGAGGGTATGCGAGCTTGCCACATAAGGGACGGGGCTGCTTTGAGCGAATTCTTTGCCTGGTTGGAGGAAGAATTAATAGAAAAAGGAGCCAAGATCGACGAAGTTCAAGCAGCCGACAAGCTCGAGCAGATAAGATCGTGCGTCAGCCTTCTCTCACTTCTGAACAATACCCAAATAACAACCTATAGGAAAAATCATAACTTTGTCGGCCTTTCCTTTGATACTATCTCTTCCACTGGCCCAAACGCAGCAGTAATCCATTACAAGCCCGAACCTAATCATTGCTCTGTCATTGACCCAAACGCAATATACCTCTGTAAGTACTGTTCATACAATTCTCCCCTTTCTAAACTCCCACTTCCACCACAAGAGATATTCAGAACGAACAAAACCGCCTTCCCGCCCTTTCCATGCCCTCATCTTTCACCCACTCCCATCCAACCAACCCACCCCACATTAACCC
>NAPT01000884.1:0-10462 GCA_002927785.1 Cladonia uncialis
CTTGGGAGGGGGATGTGGAGGTGGACATTGAAAGGGAGGTTCGACGGAAAAGGTCTATCGTGGGGGAGAGGGCGGAGGGTGGGATGCGTGTTGGTGATTTCTGTTTTGTAGGTGATGGAGCGAAGCTGGTTCGTTTTTGAAGAGCTGGAGGACGTTTCTTGACGGTGGTGATGGCGAAGGGTGACATTGCGTCTACCATGGCTTGGGTGCTCAAGGCTTCTTCGTCATCATTCTCTTCAGCTTTGGAGACTTGCCGACTAGTGGCACCGTTCGCACCACGGCTCTGGGCTAGTGGTGCTGCATCTGGAGCGTTATACCTGGAAGCTGCTGGGCTTGGCTTTCCTGCCTTCACTTGAAGAGGAGAGCTTTTGAGAGAGGAGAGGTCATCCTTGAATGAGCGTTGTGCTTTCAAAAACGCAGCTTGCGTCGACAGATTCAAGTAAGAATCTCCATCGTCGTCGAAATTGGGCAACTTTATCGATTGATTATTCGTCTCCAAGAGATTGGTCGAGGGGTCGGAGCGTGCTTGAGCTAATTGGGCGGGAGCATTCGGGACGACTTGGGCTTCGGGCAACATGAACGAGTCTCGAGATCGGGTTCCATCACTGATCCCTAGATCGGACGATCTGGTGGATTCCTTACGTACCAAACCGTTCCCTTCTTGAACACCTGTCCTGCTCTTGGCTTGGCCAGTTGGTGATGAATTCGAGCTTGGTCTAGAAGAAGTACGTGATGTATCCAATCTGGCACCTCCCGAAGGTGTAAAAGTAAGTCGTCTCAGCGCCTGCGTGTTCTTCTTGATACTATTCGTCTCGTGGCCTTCAACGGCGGGACTTGATGATGAGTGAGAAGAGCCAAATGATTTGGCAGCAGCTTTTGTTTGAGCAGCCTCAAGTTCTTGGGCAAAAGCTTCGCTGTCTGACGATGACGAAGAATTGGTCCTCGCCCTCTTCTGGACCGCTTCAGCGCCATTAACAAAAGGGTTTCCGTCCCTTGAAGAGCCGGATGAAGAACATTTCCTAGTGTACCGATACCGAAATTCAGGCAAGTTCGTAGAGGGCGGCGCCGCATGTGGTGAAGGCTTCGGCACCCTTGACGCAGCTTTGAGACCAGCAGAACTAGCATGATCTGTAACAACAAACTCCGAGACGTATGGCTCTAGCTTACTGTGATATGCTCGTGAAGCAGCTTCCTGAGACAATTTCTTTGCCTGCAGATACCCGTCTCCCTTTGTTGGTCGTTCCACGGCCTCCTGTGATAGACGTTGCACCTCTTCATAAGCATGTCTATTCATCTCATCTACCGCGCGAAGATCCTTTTCCTCGACCCGGATCTTTGGACTACCGGTCGTTGAAACCTCAATTTGGTTTGGACCCTGCCTTGGAGGCTCTGCTGTTGTTTCTGGTTGTATCTCACCATCTTTCGTCTCCGAGCGCTGGTTGATGGGTGTAAAACCACAGCCGTATACGCCAGTCATTTGTGCATCAGGCGTCGCGCGTGAAGGTGCTCCTCTATGCTGCGCTTCCTCTGGCGGAGGCAGATTAACGGGCTTTGTGCGGCTTTTCGTGGCGGACGTGGGCGTCGGGGACTTGCGGGTGCTTCTGGGACCGGCTTGCAAATAAGCATGATCTGTTTTCAGCCAGTAATGCTGGCTATTCTTGGGTGCAGCAGATCCAGCCTTCACAGGCCTCTTACTCTCATCTTCATATTCCGACTTGTCAACCAAGTCCCGCCTCCTTCGCTTAGCTGTGTGACTTGTTCTTTCAGGCGACCGTTTGACGATTGAAGTTGTCTCCTCCGAATTGCCGTTGAAAGCTTTATACATAACATCCCCGGGAGGCCTCCTCTTCGCTGTAGAGTCGACCTTCCCTATCTCCAAACCCACGGCGTGACTTTCTTCATCATCGTAGGCAGTTTCCAAACGCCGTTTGGTATCATCTGTACCACGCTTCCTCTTCTCACGTGCCCATGGGTTGACCCAGCTTTCCTCAAAAGGCCCTCGTAGTCCGGCACTCTGGATGAATAACGGTTTTCCTTCCAAGTACTGTCTGCCTAAAATCTCAACCCTCAATTTCTTCTTCGCGCATTTGTCGTCATCGTAGTCGTAGTCCTGATCTGATCCTGGGCAGAGGATATCTTCAGGCGGTGTCTCAAGGGGCTCAAAATGTAAAGGTGAGGTTGGACGCTTAACGAAAGTTATGACCATGGCGACCGCGAGCTACGCTGCGTCGTGAGGCAAGTCGAGCAAAGAGTGAGCTTCGGCCTTGATGTTAGTCCTGAGAGGATATATGTAGGTATGATCGTAGACTATACCATGAGTTGTATCCGTTCACCCATCTTCAGCTCGCCACCATGAGTCAGTTACTGGTTACCGCCTGGACTCTGTTGCCGTCGTTACGGAAACCACGGCGGTACGCTCATCGCGTCAATAAATTAGCGTCATGCAGGCACTCAAGCTTCAGCCCTGTAGCGCTGCCTAGCGCTACGCCTCACTAAGATCCTAGCGAGATCTCAAACCAACCTTAAGGTGGTACCTTAACATCTATATCTTATCAATTAGTGGGATTACTTGCTTTTGCTATTCGTTGGTTATCTTCCCAGAGACGGGATGTCTACGATTCGAGTAAAACTTCTGGGAGTTCTTTCTTCGAGAAGTATTAGTCCGCCCAGTTACACCGTGATAGAGTACGACGGAGATATTAAGCGTCTTGGAACAAATGCTCAGTGTATTCCGAGTAATATCAGAGCCAATCCACCAGCGCATTCTTATCTCATGTATACGCGTACCACATTAAGTGTCCCTGTCAGCTCTGTAATGGGTTGACAGAACTTGAAATTCCGTTCCCCAATTTTACCATTTGAACACTGCCGCTCACTGTGCTCCCACGGTTCCCTATCAAAGAGATCCATCATCCACAATATCCGTTCCAACCCGCCCCTTCACGTAGTGGGCGGTCGTATCCCACAACCTTCAGCAATGACGACGAACCTCTTCCGAATCTCTTCTGCGAGAGTATAAACTTAGCAGGCTTCTTCCCCTCATTAACAAGTGCACAGCCTGTCTAGGGAGTAACGGAGATCCAATTATGCTTAGATGGGAAACAAAGAATCACGCGCACTTTTTTGAGAACTCAGATTCTCTACTTATTGAATATCTTCTCTTGATAAACATTCTCTAAAATCAACTCAAAGCTTAGGATCCTGCCGATTCGAGTCGCTCAAGCGCCGAACAGGCAACTCGACACTGCCACTTGGCCCAGCAGTGCTATTGCCAGACGTAGACCCAATACCCTCCCCAGAGCTCTGCGTTCTCACCACTGCCACTCGTTGCTGATTTTGCAACCTCGCACTAATAAGCCAATGCAGTTGCATACGCATGCCTGCTATCGCCGCATTAGTATGAGATAGATCTTCTTTAACCTGCAGATTCGCGTTCATGACCATCATGCTTGCTTTTGCATCTACTTCGGACACGGCAGCAGAGACGCGGTTGACTTCCTCGCGAAGCGACTCGTGGAGACTGAGTAGGTGATGGGCTGTGGAGTCGAAGGGACCGGTATCGGATCCTGTAGTTGAGGATGATGGCAGATCGATCAGGTTGTTGGATGGATTGAGAGTTTCTTGGATTGTTGAGAAAGAAGTTTCTAGGATAGAGTTTTTGTGGCGGAGGTGCTTCAGTGCAGCTTCATGAGCTTCGAGCCGTTCATTTTGCATCTTCAGGAAGGGAACAAGCTTCACCAATGGGCAAGTCTTTACATGCTCAAGGAGGACTTCAGAACTCGCACTGAAGTCGCATCCGTACTGTGCTGCACCGCACGGGAACACAGCTTCTGGGCAAATCTCGGCATGACCCGCCAGATCCCGCCGAAAGATTTCTGCCTTGCAGTCAGGACATGCAACTCTGCCCGCCTCGCAGTGACGTTCTCGATGAGACTCCATTTCCTTTTCCAAGAAACACATTCGACAGTCCCCACACCTCACCAAGCCGTGGAGGCACCGTTGCTCTCGTGTGTCTTTCCGTTGCACAGTCAAGAGGCAATTCTCTAACGGGCATTCTACCTCCACATAGTCACAATATTTGTCCACATGATCCTGAATCTGCCCTCTATGCTTTATCTCACGGCAGCCAGCGCTTCTGAAGGGACAATTCACTCGTAGCTCATCGAGAATATGGTTAAGGATCTTAGTAACAGGCGTGGTTGCTGGATGATGTAACTTTCTTCGGCAGGAGGGGCAGGTAGCTGAATCGGTTCTCAGATCTTGTCCTTGATGGAACATGGTTTCGCTGATACAGCGCTGGCAGAATACGTGTTCGCATTCTAGCGTGACAGGGCGTACGAATGGCGAGTGGCAGATGGCACACATGAGATTGTGATCGTAGGAGTCGACATATTCCAACGCTCTTAGATCGACTGGGTGTTGTGATCTGCGTCGTGTGGGCCCAGCATCTGCTTCGTCGAGAAGTGAGGCTAGAACTAGTTCTGGCGTTGACGCCATGATAGCAGAGCGATAATTGCCTGATCTGCCGGAGGAATAGATTCTTTCTCGTTGGAAGGTGTTCTGTTATTCATTCTGAGTTACGAATGGACGAAAATGCATGTACTACCGCTCAAAGTGGTGGAGTCCCTTGCTTGGCAGCCTTAAGCCCGGCAAAGCCCGGAGGACCAAACCCCTGGGTATCTTAGGGCTAATACCCTACTTCATGCGGAGAAAGGACGAGACTCAAGGCGATGGATTGACTTTTGCAGCGACGGCAGACGCCTCTATGGAGGCTGGAAGACCCTCATAGTATCAGAGAGCAACAAATATACGAGTAAAAAAATCGACAAGCAGATCTTCGCAAGCACGAGACTAATAGCCAGAACCGGAAGTCCGGGAACATCTCATGTACCTGTTATGTCACGCATGTGGGGAACAGATTGCGGGGGAGCAAGGGCTCCCCTTAGTCCCATGCCACGCCATTTATAGCCCCTTCATCTATCTATACCGATCGTTCGAAACTCCCAGACCCTCTTAAGCTAGCAGCTCCCATGCACCCTTAAAACACAGCCATTACTCCCCTCCTTCATTATTTCCAGCACCACCCTACCTTCCCCATAAGCTATTGCAGTAAAGCGTTCGTAACCCCAACAGATTCTCCATACAATGTCAACCCTAACCTCCCTCCTCACGCGCCCCTCCACCCTCGGCGCCCTCGCCGTCGCCGGCAGCGGTGCCTTCTACGTTGGATTGAAATATCGAACACTAACAGGGCCCGATGGGTCACCGCAGGCGGGAATAGAAAATCGGAGCGCAGAAGCGGGTGAGGGTAAGGGTATTGGAAAGGCAAAGGGGGAGGGAAAGAGTTACGAGGTAAAGCCGGGACGGGAGGGTGGTGGCGTATAGGGGGTTTGGTGGGGAGCAATTGGAGGTGGTGAGAGGGATTGTGAAAGGGCAGCTAGTTTGAGACCGAGGGATGCGAGCAGAGGCACGCGCGTGGGGATGCCAGGGGAAGGCGGACGGTTTAGCATGGAGACTCCAGAATCGAAGGGGTTCCTTTTGGAGAGCTCAGTGGTGCGCATGGATGAAACTCGGAGGGACAGACGATGGGAATGCGAAGGTGTCAGGGAAAGGATGGCAAGACAGGGTGATGACGAAGTTATGAGATACGAGTAACGAACATCAAGAGCTTCATAGATATTACTAGCCTAGATAATGCTCGCGCAATGGATATCGTGTAGCAAGTAGCAAAACACGAAAGTACGCCCGCTATGCTAGCAAGCATATGCAACGACAGACACCTCCATATTTTTACAATGCTGAATACATGACTCGAGAAGGTACCCCAACGCCTCGCTAAACTGAGCTCCTACCTTCCTTGGCCAAAGTTGGGTCATCTACCCAAACGGTGTCCTTATTGTGCCGTCTAGTCTTTGCCTTTCCTTCTCGATTGGTGTTTCGTTTGCTCTTAGTCCTGACAACTTTCATTTCATTTGGTGCCTCGTCCCCAGCGCTCCTGGTCTCATCTTTCCTCCAATCCTTGACCTCCTTCAACACCTCTCTGAATCCTTCCTCAAGAGCGTTCATACGCGCAAGCATGAGTTTACTCATCCTCTGTTGGTCCTCGTTAGCTCCAACAACAGCCTGTCCAGCGCCCAATGCACCTGTAGCGAAAGCCATCTGTGTGGCAAAGCTGTTAGGTATCGCTCCGAGGTAACCACCGCCCATGGCTTTATTGTCACCAATATCGGAACCAAGGTCCATCGTCAGAGAGTGTGGCCTTCGCCGTGGATCATCAAATGTGAGCATGCCAGCAAGATCTGGCGCAGATTGGAAAGCGGTACGAGGAGGCAAGATAGGTCTTGGGCGGGCGGCGCCAGGCATCTGACGCTTTGGTGTACGCCGACCGGCAGAGATTGGAGTGGCGGTGCCTGTGTTCTTCGCGCTATTTCTAGCCGTAACGGCTTTACGACTTGGCGATGTTGTTGAAGAATCATCTTGAGGTGCTCGTGGATCATAGAGAATAGTATTGGTAGAAGTATTCCTCATATGTCCTACTCGGCTAGGACGTTGCGTGGTGGTCCGCACAGCCACTACCTGGTTTGGCGGGGATGGTTTGGCTTTGTTCGAAGTTATAGATAACGAGAAGCGTGGAACCCTACTTTTGTTGGTTGGTGTGCGCTGGAAGTAGTCCTCCTGGTCCTGCGGGGAACGCCGTTGTATTTGTTTTGGCTCGTCTGGACTTGCGGTGGGTCTGTCGGTGGTCATAAGGTCGTCCTCCTCATTCGTCACAAGCTCATCGTCTCCGTCAGCATCTGTTTGCCTATGTAGATCATCCCTATTGATGTCCGGCAGGTCACTATCTGCCCGGACACGTGAGTCTTGAACTGGATGGCCACCGACGAAAAACTCTTCTGGGTCAGATACAACAGACATGGTTGCATCAGTGAAATCACGCCCGCGTCCAAGCTGTCGTCTTCGCATCGCCGCCTGAGATCTCCGGTGAGCCAGACGTCGGGCTTCCAGTCTGTCAAGTACAGATTGGTCCTGTTCAATCGGAGGGCTCGCTGTCCCTGTGGGCCCCATACTTTGCATCCAATTGTTGACGACGGTACTTGTCTTTCGGCGATCCGCATTTTTCTGGGTGTTCCGAACGGTGTTATCTCTGAAAGGGCGCCTAAAAACCTCATCAAGGGCTAGATCCTTATGATGCGTAGCTACTGAAGGTTCCCGGATGCGGTTTTGCTTCGGGCTGAAGACATTTAGTCCAGCACCGGGTGCATCGAAGGCGCGTACTCCATGACCTTGCCGACCACGATGCTCAACTAGGTCAGTGGGCTCAAAGAATGAGCCCCTCAAGATCAAGCGCTCATACGTAAAGATTACGAAGAGGACTGGGAAGTGAGTAGCCTTGATGACAGTCCGATTGATTCTGACGAATAGTCGGAATGGTAATATGAACCGTAAAGGGGTAAGGATCCATGCGATCACATTTGTAGGAGCGACATATGAGAATAGTGCATCAGACTTGACCATTGATATAGTATTGACGGCAAATACAAATTGATGCTCTTCGTTGGCATTTTGTACGATTGCCATGAAGGAATTTGTCAAAACTGTGATGAGAATAGTCACAATCAAGAAATGACAGATGAAGAGGAAAAGCGTCAGGATAGCTTTTCCAAGGAGATTGTAATTGCCCCAGGACTCCCATGCAGCTGGCGTAAAGCCCATGAGCATCTGGAACAGCGCATAGGCTACCGATGCCGCGTCATGGTCGCTAGTGCCGAATGAGGTGAAGGCAACGAAGAAGCCGCTGCAAAGCACGACAATGAGTACGAAGACGGCCACGAGATCCATCGCCATCATTCTAAAAGCGATCAAGAGCTGTGAGAAATATCGGTAGTGGTCCAGCACAGAAAACAACCGAGGAAATAGAAGAACAGCGTTGGCGGCTAATAGGTCGTAAGCCATGTCAGCGACCTGGTGCTTGCGTTCATCCGGTATCAGTATTCCGTAGAGTCGCATGGTATAATAGCACATTAGGAGAAGTAATATGCCGAGGTCGAAGCTGTTCCAGAAGCTCAAGATGTAGAGACTAAAGCCTTGTTCGTTGAAACCTACCACTTCGTCAAGCATGAATCCGGCACTCCAGAACCAGAAGACAATCTCTAACGCAGTTATCTTAAGAGACCGCTCGGCCAGTACGGCGACATACAGGCCAAGCAATATCGCGAAAGAGCATGTGGACAAGAATTGACGATACCTTGGAACCCGTAATCTGGACAACTTGAACAGTGAAGCTTCTCGAGGATCATATAAGCTTGCTGATCGACGTACTGCGATAATGACAGGTTCGAGATGATCCCTTTGTTTCGCTGGTTGGAGCCGGTCAGCGGAGGCTTGCAACGCTGGCGTTCGACCCCCAATGGCACCATATCCACGGTTCTGGTTCGGTGTCACCTTTTCTGGAGCCCGGTGTAAGTTATCCGCGGCCGAGTGGAAGATAATCGTCCCAGCCCAGATTGCTTCCAGCTGTTGAACGACCAAGGGATGGGCCAGGAACCGCTTAGCCTGGGCACGTATGGCTATCTCAAGCGTGGAAATGCGAGCCGCTCGGGCCTGTGATTTCTCCTTTTGCGTGCCCCAATTAGGCCCTGGCATAAGACTTCCGCTACTTGATGATGGGAGACCTTGAAGTGGATAGAAATCATAGGATAAGGCATCTGATCAGAGCGTTAACACAGGTGAGGAACTTAGGGTAGGACTTTCATCACCAATCTAACTCATGTTAGCTTGCTGCATTGGAATAAAGACAGAACATCACCCTACCAGTTCTCTTGTACTGAACTCCTTAAGCAGCTTGATAGCAAGAAGTTCGCAGACGAGCGCCCTTGTTTTGCTCGTACCACTATTGCCAGGGTGCGTCGACACCTCCTTGGAGAATTGCAGGCAATTGGCCATCAGAGCATATAGTGTAGCTTTGGAGAAGTGAGAGTTGCGGATCTCCTGCTGGATAGGCTTTAGGAGGAATTGAGAGACTTGTGGTGATCTTAGTTGATCCCATGAGAGAGTTGTCTCGCATCGAGGGACAATCAATAGACGTATGGTATGTGTGAGGTTATATACTGGCAATGCATCTATGGCAAGGGTAAGCGGACACCAGACTAAGTGTTTCGACGCAGGAAATGGGCAGGTACCTAGGTGCGCTGCAGAGAAGATAGGTAGTAAAGGAGACAATTCTCCAGCCTCATCTTCGCGATTTTCCGGGTAGAATTCCTCTCCGTCTCCTTCTTCACCATCGTCCTCCTGATCTTCTTCCTCGATCCGATGTGGACCTGGAGAGATGACATGCTCGAACTTTGCAGCGGGTCGTCGACGCTCTTCTAGTGAGCTTCTCCGTGCAGCGATAGGGGAGGCTTGCACATTCGAATCCGGAGACGAGAGAAAGGAACGTTCTTTGGCCCGCAAGCCTTTAGGAAGTATTGAAGGCATAAGAAGTCATAGAAGACACGTCAATGCCGGGCAACACGTCGCGACTCTACGCCTTGATCTCCCACCATCTTTTTGAAAGGGCACAGTCAGATATTAGTAGAAGGGACACGATCAAAGCTCCGGGACAATTGCACGTGTTCAGTGGTTCGGTAAGCGTTGAGGAGGCTAGTGCATCTTATGGGACCGATGAATTTGAAGGCATGCACCATATTCCGACCCAGAATGCATTTGGCGTCATGTCGTCGTCTGACCTCCCCTAGGAAGGATCACGGTGGTCATTCCCCCAATTTCCCACGGAGCATCATTCCCGTTGTTTACAAGCGCGTTTCGCTAAAGATTCTTATCAGTCGGCTCTTATCGCCATCTTATGTAATCTCCGTATCAGATTGTCGCAATCGACTTTCCAATTGCCATCCGGCCTCTGCCTGCCCATCGGACCATCACTTGTTTCACATACAGTCTATGCAATGGAGAGCGAAATCGTCGTCAAACGTTCCCCAGTCAGTCAGCAGGTCACCTCATAAAGCAGCCATTGTGATGTAATAGGTCAGAATCTAGATATGCATTATCGCAGTGCATGCATAGGTATTCTCTACATAGCTGCATTAAGCTACCCTCCCCCAACATTTCCATAACGGTAGTGCAAGCCCCCACTGGAGCAGCTAGAACGCCTAAGGTACGATGTGCATGCTGTACTCCACTCAAGAAACATATAACGGCGGAGTTGAAATTACTCGCAAGCCACTTTTCCCCTTCCCGCGCCTCGAACGCCAGGGAGATCACAGATCGCTTCCCTTTCTTTCTCTTTCACTGAACATCTCAGCATGCAAAACCCACCCCACCACCTTAACTCCTCCCGCCTCTCCGCCTTCTCCTATCATTCATCAACCCCCGTCTTTCATCAAACATCTCAAAACCCCCAATTCTCTCCTCAACCTCCCATTCTCCTTCCTCAACCTCCCCACCTCGTTCTGCGCCTCCCCCAACC
>NAPT01000885.1:0-10426 GCA_002927785.1 Cladonia uncialis
GTGTGAGGGGGTGGTCGTTCTCGTTGGGGGAAGGGGATTCCGGGCTTGATCCAATAGATGGGGTGGGTGAGTGGAGACTCGCTTTGAGCTTTGGAATGCTCGATTCTTCCATGCGTTCTCTGGCATATTCTAAGAGTTCGTCCTCTACGTCGTGGTCTGTGAATGTTTGCTGGGTGGGTGTCTGGAGGTCGTCATCATCTGGGCCAATGCTATCCTTGAGCGCAAGCGGTGATCCTTCGCCATGTTCGACATCCGTCTCATTATCCGAGCATCCAGGACTCCAGCCATTTGGAGTGCCGACGTATGTGGCTCCACTCATGTAATTCTCTTCCTCTTTCTCTTCGATGCTTTCCAGCTCGCTCTCCTCCTCGATTTCTGGTAACTTCTGACCAGTAGCCCAGTCCCAAAGCTCGTTATTCTTCACCATCTCGTTGTAGGTACGTCGATTGACGTAGCGCCAGTACCCTGCCATCCTTTGCATTTTTTCATCCTGCTCGTTTTGAAAGGCCAGAATATCCTCCACGATTGCGTTGCGTAGCTTTGTCTCTAGAGACTTGCGCTCTTTGGTGGCTTTTGAGACATTGACCCGAACACCAAGACTAGTCAGAATAGGGTCGAGAATCTCATTCTGCTCCTCCAAATCCAGGATGACTGGCTTCCTGGAATCATTGGCTTTGATGATCTTTTTCTGGTGGATTCCCTGGCGAAGACAGCCCCAATTGAACGTATGATTGTTGAAAGTGATATTCTCTTCGATGGTCCTGTTGTCTGTAAGGCCCTGGCCGTTTTGAGATCGCTTTTCTTGTTCTGCAGTCTTTTCGAGTTCAGGATGCAAAGAACGTTGGACGTTTCCCATGTCGTCCTGTGTTATGACATTGAAGCGAGCCTGGTTCTTGACAGTCTTTCGCTCAGCTTTTGCTGCTTTTCTGGTTTCTGCAGTCCAGTATTGCTGCTTGTCCTCAGCTTCTTCTTCATTCATGGTGCTAGATTGGTCATCCCATTCGACTCCCCGTTCTTGGATGCTGTCTTTTAGCTCTGGGTCGGCATCGCTTTCGTCCCAACATTTTCTTCTTTTGTCTCTCTTCTTCTTGCTATGGAGCGGTTTGACGCTAACGTGGACTCTATCCAGCCTTTGTATGCTTTGTACGATGGATGCAATTTGACGATGGCGCTTATCATGGAGCTCAATGGTTGTGTGACAGCTAGAGACCATCAGCATCACCTATCTGCTTAGCGAAAAGCCCACGTTCACTTACGCTTCACAATGATGGGATTGTCCTATAGATTGAGACGACTTAGAAGGCTATGACATAGAGGCTTTGGGAGATCCGTTACGTACCAACAAAGAAGAGAGTCTTATGGTATCTGATACAGACTTCCTCATGTATTCCAAAGCACGTCTTCTTTGCACGTGGCGAGCTGAGGACCGTATGGCATGTACCACATTTGTGCTCTGTGAACACTTGTTGGCATACTTGCTAAGATCAGGGGCCAGATGATAATAGTCTGTTCAAGCGTACCTAGTCCGTGGTTGTGCTCCTATGGCGGGAGATTAGCGAGGAACATCATAAATAGACATATCCGGGCCTTAAGGCTGGAGTCAGGACCTGCGTACCTCCCATCTGTATAAAAGTCCAACGGCCATCCTGCTATTGAACTTGGAGTATTTCTTCAAGATTCTCGATATGTCTGAAAATGGTGATTTGCGGAGTGTTATTCGATGGAGAATATGAAGGGCGAGAAGTTGGGTTGAACAATATTTGCAGTAATGCAAAATTTTCGAAAGTGTCCAGTGTCGGAGGTGTCCAGTATCGAAAGTGTCCAGTAAATAATGTCAATCTAGACGCGTAAATCATACGAACTGGGAGTTGTGAGATATGTACAGTGTTGAAGCCAGGGTAGGGTAGATGCATGTGTCTCGGCAAGTAAACAACAGTAATCAAGCACCTCACAATATTGGGACGACACGTAATCTCCGCATGTCATGCAATTTCCACAATTTAACAATAATTATGCAAGATACCTGTCACTTTGTTGCCATTTTCCCAATTTATTTTGCAATGAAATATCCCAGGCCTCTCGAATTAAGATATTAATACTCTAAGGTCGAGCTTTGCATCCGAGACGATCAAAAAAGGACAACTAGTCTGGACCACCCCAGCTTTAAGATCGAGTGCAAATGGACCACCAGAATGAGGGATATCAGATAATATAGCATGGCTAAAGGAATTTGCGGGGAGGGAGAATGTACAGGAGGCTGTGCAGGCAAACGTCGCTGAGCCGATCACGAGTCGCTCAAGTGATGACACAATAGGTCACGAGCGTCATTGGAGTGTATCACCCTGAAGTGAAGTTGATTCATTTACCTCAAACCTGTCCTGATTGGTCCAGCTTGTTGAAAGCCCTTTTTTTGCCGCTTTTACGCGCCCGCCTGACCACAAGGCTAGGTCATGTCACGGACTAATCGAGCACCACACCATGCATAGGGATAATTCCTTTGATACCAATTGACACTATACACCAATCAGTAATCTTGTTTGCCGTGAGCGCCAAATAGTTACCACTTACAAGGTCTTGCGTCCTGCGATTCTCGGATGTGTCGCCCAAGATCCGCCTAAGACGATGTTATGTTTCCCATCGAAAAAGTCATCTGCTTCGGTCAGTTGTCAAGAATGCTGGGACATTGTCGGGGTTAAGAGGACCTGTATAAGCAGGATATATCTTCATAGGCTCGAATCCTTCATGCCTCTCTAGCACCGAGCTCGTCCATTCCCACACACCACCCATATCGCCTCGACCTGAGAGTCTGCCACCGTTCTGTGTGACAGGCATAGGATGGAAATGCTTGAAACCGATGTTACAGCCTTCAAGATCCGCGAAAAGCTGGTGAGGGTCTAGGCTCTGCTTGGCGCCAGAGCCGCCTTTATGCGAAGGGTGTGGTGGGGGAGAGATCTCCACCCCATCGTTCGACAAATGTCTTTCTATGAAATAAGTAAAAGCATTTCAGACGAAAGGAGGTATGACTTGCCCGTTGACCGCAGAGACCTTCTTGGTAAGAATGCTATCCACATATTTATTTTTATTGACATCAACGTAGCTGTAGATGCTGCGCGCCTCGTCTGCCGTAGGAATCCGTCCATTCATCCAGGCCGCACACCAAGAGAGCTCATCATATGATGCAAAGACTGGCCAATCCAACGCATACTCTAACGGCACCGGTCCATAAACTGTCCGAACAAATATACCATTAAGATACGCATCGGTCAACTGTGGACTACTCCCGTTCAGATAGACTCCATTACCATTGACGTGTGGCACACCATTCGTCTTCGAGGAAGAACGAAGACGTCCTTCAATAGTCCAAGAAGCGGGAAGAGCATCTCGACCTGTCTGGTCAAGGAAACGAGCATAGTCCTCATTGGTAAGAGGTCGCGCCTGTGCTTCAAAAGCGGGCACGTTGACGGAACGCTGAGGCTTCTCATTGTCCCAGCCAAAGTATCCATCTGGCCCGTCATCGGTCTCTGGATCATTCAAACCCACAGTAATCGTACTAGCAGGCACCTGAATCCATTCATTGGGCACAGCGGCCCTCCGTGCTTGCTTTGCCATGGTCTCAAAATCTGGGGCCATTCCCGCAGGAGGACGGGTTTTGTCACTTTGCAGAAGCATGTACAAGAGCGTCTCTAGATGCATGACTGTTCACTGATCGTTAGTCTCCTGCTATCTCAACTCTTAATACCTAAGCTCACTTTCATGTTCAAATCCAATCCACAATGCTCTTCCGATCTTCCGATTCGCTTCCGCCCCTTTGTTTTGGTAAAGGGATCTTACTCGAGCTCGGACACGAGCTTGGTAAGCCAATATGTCTTTTGTCGGTGGCCACTCGTCTGGAATCTCGCTATGTGCGTGACAATTCTCTGGGTTGTCTACATCAGGATCGATACCACGCTCGAATATTTGATGGTAGAACCCTGGGTGTGTTGGAGCCTCGCCGGTTACCCTTGTAATATAAATGTCGAGAAAGGCAGGAATATGTCCCAGATAAAACAAGCAGCAGTTACGAAGCTTGATAGGCTTTGATAGCAGCTCCTGATCCGGAATCATGTGTCTGGTTACGAGATCCCATGCTGCCCAGAGTTGTTCGAACTCTTCGAAGGTTGGTACTGGCTGAGCAGCGTATTCGCTCGGTTTCGACGGGTAGTTCATTGTTGCTTTCGAGAGGAGATGCAAGTCTGTAATCATGAACGTGAGTATGCTATTGATATTAATATCTTTTATTCGTGATAATAAATAACCGTTGAGCATTGAAGCCACACAAAACGAGGAATGACGTAATCGAGGATTCGGGAACGCGTGACCGAGAGATCTAGATGCCGTTGACAACGCCTCTCTGAACGAATGGAGGGATGAATCTCATAAGCTGTTTGGAAAGGCTTTCTTTGACACATACAAGCTACAAAGGACACACTTACGATAGTCGTCGAGTCTGTTGCCGAATATAGCCTGTGGCATGAGGCCAGCACGTTGCCAAAGTTCATTGCTTTGCAGCAAAGAGTACTTGTAGCTTTCCTCGAACTTAATTTTCTCGCCAGCCTTGATAGATATATCTTCGACCACAACATCCCTGACCGGCGAATAAAATGCCTGATGGCGGCAAGCGTCTTCGTCATACTCTCCAATTACTTTCCAGTCGGCTCTGCTAAAGATCTCTTTTCCGAAGAGCTTGTTGGCATTGATTAATCCATTGTAATAGAACTCGAGAGTCGTGCCTTCCTTATCGTTATAAGCGTGGTAGACTCTGTCCTTGTCCTGGCAAGAGTCCACGCCTATGAGCATGCTATCTTCATCTCCTAGGATCCCTGAGAAGCCCTTCAGAAAGTCTGCCGCTTCGGTAGGGCTGAGGTTGCCAATAGAAGAGCCCATCCACAGAATGCATTTCGGCTTCTGCAAGTTTTCTGGCCTTTTCAACCACGCGAGGCCATGGTCATATGTTCCAAGTAGGCCATGACAACGCACGTGCTGAAATTTCCCTTCCACTTCTGCGAGTGTGCGTTCCAATTCAGGCCGTGATAAGTCCAAAGCGTAGTAGTCGATGTCCTTTCGGGCTCTCTCGAATGCCTGCAACAGTAGGTTGACTTTGCGGAGGTTGCTATGGTACAATTAGTATCTGGATGTCCAGCAACGCTATATTACTCTTGCTGGACGCGCTTTGAGTCATTGTTGCCTGTGTTCTGCATACCCGCTTCCGAGTTCCACCACCATAGAGCCTGCACATATATGGTGCGCTATTTCATCCGCATGATCTGTGAGAACCTCAATCTCCGCATTCGTCAAATAGTATTCCTCAAGGTATGTGATGTCCTCGAATAATTTTAGACCCTGTTCGTCATAGAGTAGTAGGGTAGGCAGCCTTTTTTCTTGCCCTGCGCCAGCATCGAGCTGCTTATGGATGTCGCCAACAAGAGAGAAGTCGAATTCTCCTTGACGAATATCAAAGATGGACACATCACTGTGGCCGTTTTGCATACTCATTACGTATAGATATGAGAAATTGCTGAGGCTGGATTATATGATGTGAATTTTGGCAGATCAGCCCTGCACATATGTGACCTGGCTCTTATATGGCTATTGGAGATCACTAAACCAGAGCAAACCCGCGCTTGACTAAGACAAAGGCTAGTAACAGGCATTGTGGCTTTAGATTCCTCAACACGTGGATGGCCTCGGGCACTACCGCTTGGAAGGAAGTTTTCCATTGGCACCAAACCTTGAAGAGATGGTACGAAGTACGGACTAGCGGAGGTTATCAGCGGCTTCCATACGCAATGGGGTGTGTTTCTGGAAGGAGAGAGAGCGGACAAGGAAGGTAAATGATGGTTAGATGACGTTTCCGCCTCCTTAGTGCTGATGGAGAAGAAAGCGTTAACGTACGCTATGATGTTTGCCAAAGCCTATCGCAACAATGAGCCAGAAATGAAAATTGAGCTCATAACAACGTCAGTGGTCCAGATTCCAAATCAGTAGCTCCTGGGGGCGATTAGTAGCTCTTTGGGGGGATTAGACTGGAGATTAGTCAGGCTGGGATGTTATGCGCTTCAACCGCTTTGGCCACCACAGTGCTTGGCAGCGGCGCCAGTAAAGTGGCTAGAGTATCACTAATCATAGTAAGAAGCGGTCTGCTTACATAGTGAGTAGAAACTTCTCTACTTGAAGGTTTCCAGCGTCAAATTTGTAATACTCCTTTCGCAAAAGGAAAGCATCTGCTGAAAACTGAAATTTAACGGAGCATCTGAAGGGCAATGTCCCGGGAAATTCGCTACAAACTGAAGAGAATTAAGATTCATTGGCGAAAACGATACCACAGACTGGATTTCTACAATATAACAGTAGTCGCCTCTAACTTAGAGCATGGTTTTGATCGAGCAATCTGTGTATAAAACATGTCTTTCAGCATCCGTCGACCGTCCTGACATTAATGCCAAAGAATATAAGAATTGGTTGGGTCGATAGCAATCTTATATGCAAGAAGGTCATGATGGCACGAGGATTCAAACGATGGCGTTCACAGATCCCGCATGCTTCTCTCGTTCCATGGCTATTCACGATACGTCGAGGATTTTAAGCAGTAAACACCCAAAAGAGCTCCGCAACGGGAGACCAAGGACTGTAGAGGAAATAGAATAAACCATGCACGACTACCAGGGACTCTGAAGCAGATCGCTTTCAGCGCTTGTTAGCAGATCAGGTCAAGCTGGCGGTTCTGACTTGGGCTTCTGGTCTAATAAATGCATTACCCTGCTCGCAAGGATATGGCAGTGCTCTAGGAAACCAATTTTTTGGCTTCGCAACTGCTGTTTGATATATGTACCACTTAGCCGCGTCAAGGACTCAGATATGCTGAAAACGCTGGTCGCGTTGATGAAGATTTCGAGGCTGCCAACCGGAACCACCATTCCAACGCTCGGCATGGAAATACCCAATTATGGAATTCCTGTCTCTCCTATCAGGTCAGCTATATGCTCGAGCATCCCCATTTCACCTCAATACTGGCCATTCTGCACAGCTACTTGCGCTGAGATTCTCCTTGGGGAGCATCCTAGAGGATACCACAGAGTTTTCCAAGTTCAGCCAATATCCTCTACTTTTGTATTTACCTCGAGGTCAAATCTCTTTGATCACAAAACCTTGTCACGTAGACAAGGTTTTACAGCTTTCAAAAGAAAGAACCGCCTCGTATAGGTGAATTTCGGGACAACAGCAATCGCACTTTGAGATTTCTCGGTTGACACAATCTTAGCGTTTACGGTTGACCACAACAATCCTACTACCGTCGCTACGACAATCTTATATAAGACACTTTCACCTCTATATCCTGCCAAACGACCTCAACGTTTCCGGTAGCTCGAAGTGACGTTACTGCCAAAGCCGTGGTCTTTTATATCATATGATCCAGCCTTGCAACACAGGTTTTTCATCTACAATGGATCGAGCTCAATGATAGGATAATGCGGGCCAACTCAAGTCGCACTTTTTATAATGTTTCGAGCTCCTTTCTTTCTATATATACATACATACGTAGACTCTCGTCGTCTCCATCTTCATCTTCATCTTCATCTTCATCTTCATCTTCATCTTCATCTTCATCTTCATCTTCATCTTCATCTTCATCTTCATCTTCATCTTCATCTTCATCTTCATCTTCATCTTCATCTTCATCTTCATCTTCATCTTCATCTTCATCTTCATCTTCATCTTCGTCTTCGTCTTCGTCTTCGTCTTCGTCTTCGTCTTCTTCATCTTAATCTTAATCTTCACATTCTTGGCGAGATCGACCGGGGTAGTGGGTGGGCATGAATATGCTACTGGGAATGGTATTGCTGAAATATTGATTGGAACACCTCGCTCATGCTTCGGGTCCAGAAACATTGTCGTAAATCGTTTACTTCATGCCATGACTCTCCTGAGCCCGTCCGTGCCGCCCAAAATTCGCCTCCCAGTAACCGCGCACCTCCCCTTCCCACTTTCCCACTTGCCTTCCCTATTTCCTCCCTTCTCTTCTTTTCCATTCTCGCTCTGATCTTCCTCCTCACTACTATCTTCGTCGTCATCCCATCCCTCCTCCCCACCGTTCCGGCCCTCCATAAATCCTACCTGTCTATCATGGCTTCCGTCCACCCATTTGAAAATGCACGTGTAGCAGAAAACGTAGCCTGTTTGGGCGGAGGTGGGTGTTTGAATCGGATGCATGCAAATCGGGCAGAGGGAGGATGCATTTGAGGTCGGAGCGGGCACTGTGTGGATTCGTAGGAGTGTTGTGGAAGATATAGGAGGGCTCGGCTTGGTGGGTTTGGAAGGACGGGTCGATGCAGATGTTGGAGGAGGTGATGGTTGGACTTGCGTAGATGGGGAGGAAAGAGACACTGTGTTAGTCGTGGTAGCTCGTTCTGATAATGACGCTGACGCTTTTGGCTTCGCTGATGTAGGCAATGGTGGTGGCTTAGCGGGAAGACCTGAGATGACGGGAGGTGGTACGTCGAGACCCTCAGCGGCTTTCTTGGAGAGCTGGCGTGCAAAGTCTGATGCATGCCACCACTCGAGGAACTTCAAAGCAAAAATTGACGTTGGCAGGAGTATCTTGAGACTTGAGAGAAGTCGAGGATAGACCACTGATGCAAAAGTCCTCGGATTAAAAATACTGGATGCTTGACCTGGACGGGCACCTGGTCGAGAAGGAATACTTTCTGGAACTTGGCCAGCCAAGGCTATGGCACGGTGGTCGGCCTCACTGAGTCGACGAATGCGAGTGCCAATCAGCCAGAGAAAGGGCGACGAGTATTTTGAATTATCGAAGAGATAGGCGAGGTTGAAAGCCAGTAGGGAAAAGTAATATGCAGCATTTACGCTCGGGTATATATTCCGAAGGAACCACTTATAGTAGTAAAATATCCTTTGTCGTATCGTTGCATCATGTGGAAGAGAATCGCGATTATAGCTTGGACCAAGAATTGTCGCTTGCGGCGCGTGGATGTCATAACTCTCGTCAAGCTTACGTTTGAGATATGGCAAGCCCACTATAATAGCTAGATTATTCCATATGTCTTCATTGCGTAGCTGCAATGTTTCTCGCATCAACTTGGGCGCCCCAATCCGAGCACGAGGAGCTTCACCGCCTTCGATACGCAAGACCCGCTCGCGTTTAAGACCATAGAAGTTCTCGGTGAAGCCGCCGCCGTGAGTCTTGAGATAGTGGCGTTCAACGGCGAGCATGAGAAGCGCATAGAGTTCATCGAATGAATTTAGTACCCGGAGGAGATATCGGGGGTGACGGTGAGTAGCTATGGTCAGAAGGTAGCGAAGGGATGGAGGAATGAGAGCAGAGAGCTGTTGTTCGGATAGGAGCTCTGGGTACGCGTTAGTAGGCTTCTTGCACGATTCTTCTCCACTGACATACCGAATAGAGAGGGCTTGTGGTCGTCGAAGCCATGCTGCAGACTCGACATGAACTCCATTGTGTTCGTGCGTGGAGTGACGAGTGTCAATCAAGAGGTGCTTCTCAATCATCTCCACCTAATGTACCAATTGGTCGGCGGATTCGGGCCGAGGTCCGTCAGGCTTGGCATCTGAAGGCGACAAAAATCTGCCCCTCGCTCACTCGACGCTCACGCGAACGCGCTGGGTGAGCAGGTGTGGTGCGCGCCCGATCCTGGTGACGCATCACCCAGCGTACTCTATTCGTCACCCTCTTGCGACTTACATCTTTATCTACCACGCTTACCCCTCTCTATCTAATTCCTTACGAATATAGGCCGAAATGAAGTGTAGCCGGAAGATTTATAGGAGGAGAAAGCTATCGCTAAAGGCCATAAATAGGGAGTATACCAGACCGAGGATAGTAAGAGGAACACTACCGCTTATATGCCAAAGACCATCAACGATTAAGACTATACGTTGAAGTGCTACGAAAAGTAATCCACTCGTCTCCCGATAGAGAAAAGGTTCGGACATTTGATCGAACAGCCTTGAAATGGGAGCTATAGTGCTGGATTGGACTTTGAAATCTTACTTGTAAGCTATTGGAAAGCGAATTATATAGAGTTTCGTTCTCCCCTGGACTATGAAACTTCTTGGTAAGGGCTTGGGGTATAGATTGGAAACAACAATCAAAGTCATTCCTTCTTTCTTCTTGACTTTAAAGAGCCCAATGGCTCTTTCCTTGAGTTTGGCGTTTTGTCCCATTAGAATTTGCGCTGTTTGTTTTTCCTCTTTTCCTTGTCTGATCATCGAAAAAAATGGTTGTTTGCGCTCCCCTCTTTTGGGTTGCCCTTCGGGTGCAACGTGCTCGCGCGGCTGCCGCCGCTTCGCGTTCTCCGGCCTGCGGGCCTGCTGTTGGGAGGAGGGGAAGGAGGAGGAGGGGAAGGAGGAGGAG
>NAPT01000886.1:0-10395 GCA_002927785.1 Cladonia uncialis
GGGGGAGGAGGGAAATGGGGAAGATAGAGGGAAGATACGTTTGCAACGGGGTGCTTTGATGCTGATGTTTAGTCTTCCTGGCGAGTTGAATGATAAGGTGATGCTATGATGGGGATTGTGCTGGTAGGAAGATCGGTCAGGGGTGGTTATGGAGTCGAAGGTCTTTCTTCTACTTATATAATGTATCATACGATGTCCATACATATTCGTTGCATTGCTCCTCTCCCACTATATACAAAACAGCGCAACGGTCAGGGATGTCTCTATGACTCGTAGCTCACTTGACACTTCCAATCACCTTCTCAATGCCCCTCACACCTTCTCTAACCCCAGGCGCGTAATGCAGCTTCAGCAACTCTCCTTCCCAGATGGTACTAGCAAACGGATTACTACTCTCCAAATCGCCCCTTAACGCATCAAAAACTCCATCGCCCTTCCTCTCCTCTGTATTCCACAGCGCCGCAATCTTTCGTCCATGGACCTTCGCAACGTTATTAAGGAGACTCAGCATCGCTAGCGTAGATTTCTCGGGTAATTGTAGAGAAGAGGTGAAGAGCTGTTTCGTGAACGCAGCAAGTCGAACTGGCGGGACGGAGCGGGGAGTTAGGACTGAGGTGAGGGCGCGGAGGAGGAGGACCATTGTTGTTTGCAGGTTTACTTTTGGAGCGGGAGTTGAGGAGGAGGGGGCGTGTGGGTCAGGTAGACGGAGTGATTTGGCGGAGAGTTCGATGTCGGGGTTTAGCGACAGGGTATGCAGAGACTCGTAGAGATGGGATATGAAGAACGTGAGATCGAGGTTTAGGGACGAGGCCGAGCGAGCGACGTCTTGACCTTCGAGGAGAGCAAAGGCGGTGGTGATGCAGAGGAGGGCTTCGCGGGTGGAGTCTCGACCTTTTTTGCTGGTTGAGGTTGATTCTTCGTCCTCTTCTTCCTCATTATCTATGAGAAGCGCTTCGGCGTCTGAGACGAGATCCTTCAAGGCTTCAAGCAAGTCTCCGAAGAAATCTTGATTGATCAAATGAGCGTATTTGGCGAGACCTTCCAGCACTGCACCCATGAGATTGGGTATCCTAGCTTTTAAAATGCGGAAATATGTCACAAAGACAAGCTTCAGGGTTTCTGCTTGCATTTTGTCCCGATGCTCGTGGCTTACTATAGCATCGGCTTCTTTGAACTCCTTTTCCACGGCTTTTCTCTCCTTCATGATCTTACGTTGTTTCTTAGTGCGAAATTCCTTCTTGAACTTGGGTTTCTTGCCTCCCAATTCATTTTCCGCAACAGGCTTGTCAACTTGATTCTGTGATGCTTTTGAAGAGAATTCTGTTAGGAGACGAAGATGTAAGAAGGTATTTAGAACACTTTCGTCCACATGATAGTTGCGAGACTTCATCATCCTTGTAATCAATGATACTGTGTCAAGTGATGATGTACCATCTTCATCATTACTAAACAGCTTCTCTATGGCCTCACGGCATTTGATAAAATTTGCATCCACCTTCCTCAGACTGAGCCTCGCGACCAAAATTTTTAGCAGCTCTCCTCTAAAGTTGAAATGGGGTACCGCGAGAAGTAGAGCGCAAGCACAGGATATTGCCACAGACGCCACACTTGCTGTTGCTTCGGATAACTCCTTGCTGCTTGGCTTCGCAGAATTTGCAAGATCCTTTATGTATGCTTGGTAGGAGCTAACAAGGGTTTGTTCGAAAGCCCGTAGACGCCTCACATCCTTGGAAACCTTTTCCGTCTGATCCACCTCAGCGATCGGACGTATTCGATATCCGGGAATAGCGTCTCTAAAGACTGCTAATTGTGTAGCGAAGGCTAGCTTCTTGATCGTTGGATTTGACGAAGAAGCAATCTGATTTAACGTGCGAAAGCCACCTGCGTGCTCCTCTGGGTTTTCATTAATCAGGCTTGCGATCCGAGCAAGCTCCTCCTTTACTTCAAGGATTTGTTGTCGTATGGGAACCTTGTTCTCCTTTTTTATGTGCTCATGGACCAGTGCCTCTTGGTCTCCAGCATCTCTATCGTCTTCAGAACCCAGCCAACCATCCTCGTCTTCGCTCCTCACTTGAGGAACATGCAATTGTTCCACTACTCCTTGAGCAGTTTTTATAGGCAGCCTCGTGTTTTTCTCCTCTCCCTTCCTTTGCTTCCTTGGCCTCTGCTCATAATCCTGCTCCAGATTCCATGCCGCAGCTCTTGTGAGGAAGTCCTCCGTGGCAGCAGGTTGTAGCACCGAGGTCGATGAAGACACTTCCAGATGCGAGGATTCTGGAGGCGATAGTTTCCTACGCTTTACTGCCGGTGCCACCGCCATAGTGATTTGGAAGCATGGTATCAGGCCTTCTAGGCGGCGGACAAATTGCTCGCAGAAAAAAATGCCAAGAGTGTTACCCGCTATTCTAGCGAGAAATTGAGCTTCTCAAGCCTCCAAACTACAGGCATTTATGATCGCTTCGGATCATTTTGTATGAATGTTGAGAGTATGTTGTTTATATTTAATCCCTATACGTACTCAATAAGCTATCGCTTTCATTCTATGATATATTTCGCTCCGCCTAGCCTACGAGGCATTCTCCCGCACCTTTCTTGCAATGATGAAATGGTGGTATTCGGCCTGTGTATCTCCTTTGGGTTCGAAATAATCCTCCATCGTCTCAACGATCTCGAATCCTGCTGCCTCGAGCATTCTTTTCCACCCTTCCTTCGTCATCAATAACAGCTGAGCCTTGTGTCCCATGAAGAGGAACTCCATCCCACTTGCACACATTCCATCCTCGTCATACATTTCTTTAGTTGGGTTGAGGTCCTCAGCCCCGAAGGTGCAAATACACACAAGTCCACCAGGCAGAAGCCACTCATGCCACTTTTTGGTCATTTCCTCCATCCCTTCTCTGGACAACCAGAATAGGCACAAAATATTGAAAATGGCGTTCATCTTATCCTTGGGAACGTACTTGGTCATGTCAGCGACCTCGAATTCCCCGCTCGGAACAGCCTTGCGACTTAATCCCACCATTGAAGGAGAGACATCGATACCGGTGACTTTGTGGCCATTGGAGGCCAGTGTGCTAGAGACAGGATTGCCAGTGCCGCAACCGACATCTAGCACTTTGGAGCAAGGGGGGAGCAAGGTGAGAACCTTTTCAATGAATTCACGCAAGCCTTGATCGTGGCCAAAAGCCTTTTCGTAGTCGGCGCCCAAGGAGTCGAAGAGTTCCGGGTCGATGTCGGTGGTCATAGTGAGCTTGATCTTCTGTTATTGAGCACTTGCTGGGTGATAAGGAAGTCTCTTAAAAGTGAGCAGTTCTCCTCGTGAAGCGTGCAGTCAAATGCCGATTCAAATCAGCATTGAGTCGCCCCTGTTTGGACCTGTATTTCGAAAGGGCAAAGGCGGATTGGCTTGGATAGATGGGGACGTGATTACAAGGGCGTAGGAATAAGATAGCTAATCGGTATGATCTTTGGTAATTTGATCGAGAAGATCGAGACAATTCTAGATCAGAGCCGATTGGTCCAACTTATATCTATTGCATGTCGAGTAACAACGTACAAGTCACATCTGAGTAAAGTAGGCACAGAGACCTGGGGATCAGACGCTGGGATTGGTATTGTTGTTATCAGTAGAGGGGAAAGCTAGGTACTCCCCGGTGGGGTTTCTCCAATCTTATACGACCTTCGGACTGTGCGTGAACTGCCACTATTGTCCGATGGTGGGGTGCCTAGCATGTAAGCCATAGAGAATTACTTGCACGAACAGTGTGGCACTACTAACACTACTGCAGGTTCGAGGGATTGGTCACCCTCCATATGGCCAAGACCCGCACACTTGTAAGAGGCTCCGAGGGAGCTAGATAGCAGGGCAATGCATCCACCACTGCTGGATGCGCACGTGGTAATCAGGAAAAAGCCAGACAGCTTGGGCTTGAGGGAGATTCGGCGACATCCTCAGTCTGCGTTCCTCATTTGATAGCCGATTCCCCACGATATGAGGTGTTTCTCATAGTTCATGACTAGAGCTAATGAATTGATAACTTCCACCGTGCTGTACACCAGTAAGCAGCCGTCGTTGGTTTCATGTGCTAGACCAAAACTAGTTAGCCGCTAGCTTTCTTAACGCCGAGTTCGTAGCGAAATGTCGAAATATTTCACATTCCTCTTCGAGCTCTTCGTAGGCACCTTTGCTCTGGAACTCCAACTCCACTCGTAGCCATGCGTCCCCTCACCGAGCCCGAGACCCAAACTCTCTTCACCAAGCTAGCCAACTATACGGGTCCTTCTCTCAAAGCTCTCATCGCTCCTGCA
The DNA here is from genome assembly GCA_002927785.1 of Cladonia uncialis. NCBI lineage: Eukaryota > Fungi > Ascomycota > Lecanoromycetes > Lecanorales > Cladoniaceae > Cladonia > Cladonia uncialis. The sequence goes on from NAPT01000886.1 coordinate 4,309, forward strand.
CCATCAGGCTCTGCCAAAGAAGACACCCGCATGGTATTCCGCATGCACCAGTCGCGAGTCTACTACTGCTCTTTACAAATCGCAAACCTAGCGACTAGCATTGCGCGGCCAAATCTGCTTTCTGTGGGTACCTGTCTTGGGAAGTATGACTGCCCATGTACCTCAGCTTCGAGTAGCAGAAGACTAAGTTTGTATCATTAGGTTCACAAAGACCGGCAAATTTAGACTTCACATTACAGCACTGGATATCATAGCTCCTCATGCTCGGTACAAGGTGTGGGTGAAGCCCAATGGGGAGATGCCGTTCCTCTATGGTGGCAATATTGTCAAAGCCCATGTTGGTCGATGGAGCGAAGATTGCCCTGAGCATCAAGGAGTCGTGGTTCTGAAGATGGATGATACGCCTCTGGTAGGTGATTTTGGTGCTGCAGAGCTTGTGTTTGGTTTTGGCTAGTGCTAATAGGCAAAACAGGGGTTTGGGGTTACAGCGAGATCGACAGCTGAAGCGCGAAGGTTGGACCCTACTGGTATCACTGTATTCAGACAAGGTGATGTTGGGGAGTACCTAAGAGAGGTAAGAACTTGGATGCGGAACAAGTGGTCTTTGTATTTGCTAATTGGCTTGAAGGAGGATACGTTATTCACTACGTAACGATACCCTGAAAGCATCACCAAATCAAAAATACAATGCATGGCCCATTCAGTTGTTTTCTGACGCTATGAATGGAAGAAAAAGAGGCTCTAGAAAGCCGAATTCCTCCAATCAGCCGCTATAGCAGCGTAGAGGAGTTGACTGTCTGGTTGATAGCAGCTTTCAGCGCTATGCATACCAGTCACTCACCGAATGACACAAACTTCCTCCACCGTTCCATTTACGCGTAGCTTATTGCCATAGCGAATCCAGAAGGAACTTTCCACCGGAGGCATCATCTTGTGTCTTGAAGGTCTTGGACGAGGCACTGACTGTTGTTGGTCGTCCATGATGCTCAGACTGGTCTTCGAAATTGGCCTAAGAGTTTCCGTGCGATCTTCGAGGCTTAGCTGGTTCAGAAGGTCGAACGGATTGGTATGGGAGAACGGTGACCGAATAGTCTCACCATTAGCCTGTACTTCAGCCGGAGCCTGTTGCTCGTCACTGCGAGCCGCTCGTTCAAGAGCATACGGATCTATTTTCTGTCCCTTGGAGGGCGACACTCTCCCGTTGAGGTAGACACCGCCATCTTCAGAGGCCGTTTCATAGATGTCCTCTTCGGACAATGGTGAGACGTCTCCGTTTTCCTCTCTAAGGGTCCTCGCGGACAGCCGTATGAGGACTCTGGCCGTCAGGAAGCTATCAAAGCCTGCTTCATGGGCTGGCCAATGTGTGTCATATTTGTTATGCTCAGGAGGGGTTTCTGCATATTTGATTAGTAATCTGGGCCCGAATGAATCTTAATAGTTGCAGATGCAAGAATTGTACCTATAGTAGGGATTGGAAGCTTGGAAAGCTCTTGATCTATCTCGTTCAGAGAAGATTTGTATAATGGCGAATTGTCGTTGATCTTGTCGGCGAGGTACTTGGTGTCGAAAACGAGTGGAAAAACCCGTGCTACGATGGTCTGAAAGCCCTCCACTCGGGCTGGCAGGCAGCCAAAAAAGCAAGTAAAAAAGTAAATCAGGTCTAAGAAAAGATTGTGTCCAACTAGAATGGTGTCTTTAGTTTTGAGCGTGCTTAAAAGTTCGTCAAATTGGTCAGCAACAACCTTCATCTCAGTATCCGTGGCCGGGACCGGCGGATATATCCATTTCTCTCGAGCGACCGCCTTAAGATCACCGAATGCTTGAGGAGGCCTTGAATCTGAGGGAAGTAAAGCGTCAATACCGGGACAGAGAGCTTCCGCAATCCACCTTAGACCTACCGTTCATTAGCTTTTGCCTCATTGTGTTAAAGTGACTTAGTCAAGGAGACATACCTATCTGGCTTGTCAAAGTTGTTTCGAACCATGCTACCCTCTTTTGCAGTTGGTAATCTTCTCGTCCCTTGTCGTAGGGTGTTAAGCACACAGCGTCAAATCTAGATTGCGAAACAACGTCCGGGAATTCTGAACGGACGAGTTGATGGACTAATCGCTTTTGGTATCTATTAAGACCGCGTCCGTTGTAGCCTGGTTGGTCGTGACCAGTTGGGGCGATGTTCTTGTATGGTAGCTCATCCTGAATGGGATTTTAACCAAATGCTTCGATTCTAATCAAGGGCATAGCACGTACTATGCTTGGGTCTCGCAAGTTTTCGACCCATTCCCTAACTTCTTGTCGGACTCTCCGAACGAACTCAATGGAGCCGATATCGTCAGCAGGGATTTGTATGTCCGCAATGCTAGTTCTGTCCCGGCGAGCGGCAGCAATTGACCTTGCGCGAGCCTCTTCCTGCCGTGAGAGATACGGAACACCCTCTGTGAAAGGAGCTTCCATACGGAAGCCAACACCAAGAAGAAATTCGGCAGCTTTGATCGATCAGAATAAGAATTGATAAAGTCCTTGTATTAGCCTACCACCACTTTGATATGTAAATTCACGCTCAACTTCCAGCTTCTTGTCGGTCATAGGGTTTAAGAAGAAATTGTATGGTCTGGTGACGTAGACGCCTGTACCGCATCAATTTCAATAGATGGGTACCAGGGCTTCAACGATATACCTCTTTCTAGGTCCTCTTCAACACAAGTCAAGCCCAATTGAAGGATTTGATAACGCTCAGCAGCCTTTTTTGTCTCTTCGTATCTCTCTTGTAAAGTCTGCTTTCCATCTTCGCTTCTGCCAGGAGCTCGAGCCTGCCCAGTTTGCTTTCCTGGTATACCAGAAAGCTCAAAGTCAAAAGTGACGAACCTGGAGGTAGCGATAGCTTTGAGTATGAGAGGGAGTTGATTTTGAAATGCATAACGATTTACGTCCATAGTGGTTGTTGTGATCCAAGAAGAAGAAGGATGCAGAGTAACATGTCAATAATGTTGTTTCAGAAATTGACGAGAGACCAAGGGAAAAGAAGTAGCATATGCAAAGCGTGGCTTAGGCAGGTGCACCTGATCTGTCGCTGGCCGAAGATAAGGGTCTGGGAATGGGTAGCTCTCCTGATATTCGGCCATACAGTTAGCATTAAAATACTTGGTATTCATTATGTGCCGCACTATATATGTTTTAAAGCTGTGAATGAAGCTCCACAATGTGAGCGACAACAATGTGAGGCTAGCAAGATGGTGTAAGATCACCTACCTTACCTGCTCGAGCTAACCAAATCTAGGTCCGGAGTTAGCTCCAGCTCTAAATGCGTAGCTTCAATTGGGCTTCAAACTCCTTCTACATTCTGCAAACTTCTCTAATCATTCAAAGGAGGCCAGTGTCACTTTAGGCCATCTGCGGACGTGCTCCTTCATATGCCATGAACGGATCTTCAACTGCCCTAGTGGATCCTACAGAGGAAGCGCTGTCAAGCTCGCGTTTACTTGGTTCATCCTTGGGCTCCCTGTCATCACCACGCAAGGCACCTTCAGGAATCTCAAAGGTCTACAAGCAAGCATCTGACCTCTTTCTGACGCGCAGGTTTCAGGAAGCCCTCGTCACCATAGAACCTTTGATCACTGCTCCCAAGCCCCAACAAGAGACCTCTGATGACGAGAATGAGATAAAGCTAGCTCCCGTTGCGCTAGCAAGTCGAGGCTCCAGAATCAAAATTTGGAGCTTCTATCTCAATCTGCTCAACGAAATTGCTGAGCTGGGGGCTGATGATGGGAAGGCAGCATTTGGCAATAAAGAGTGGAAGAGCCTGGTAGCCAAAGCCCAGGATGGCAGCGTATGGGAGGAAGTGGTCAATATAGGCTATGGGGGTAATGAGGGAAATGTGGATGCAGACGTCGTCATCGCACTGGCAACACTTTTGTTGGCCCAGTCGCCCACGCAGAAGTCCAACCAAGAGCGGCTTGAAACCTACCTTTCGGCATCGAGAAACCTAAGCCAAGGTCTGACTGATCGTTTCAAAGCCGCAGATTCTGTCAATGGTTACACCAATGGCAGTACCGGTCACAATCGTGGGACCAACACCCCCCGGGATCTCAACACGCTTATCCAGATCATCGAGCTTTTCACTTTGCATGTCCTCCCAAAGAATGGAGAATGGGATTACGCGAGAGGGTTCATTGGCAACAGCGAAGTTCTCGATGAAGAGGTTAGGGAAAGCTTTTTGCAAACTTTGCGAAGTCTTGAAAACGAAGAGACCCAGAACCAAGATCAGCTTGATGACATATTAAAGGAACGACAGGATTTGGTCGATCAAGAGCCGCAGCCAGCAGAAGAATCGGAGAGGGCGAGTATGGATACGATAAGACAGCAGCCCCAAGTCAGTCACCAACGCACAGAAAGCGAAACTGATTACGGCATTGAGACTAATGCAACTCTCGCTGCTGCTCCTACTACGAAACCACAACCACCTAAATCGATCTCCAAACCTATGAAAGCTATGCAACCGAGGCCACCCCACTCATCCTCCTCGAACTACCCAAGAAAACAACCGAGTACCGGAATCTATAAGCGGAGCCTGGCGCTCATGTCTGCCCTACAACATTTGATATCCAATGTGACGGAGCAAATCTCTCGAAATCCAATGAGTCTGCTAAGATTTATCCTTTTCTTGATGGGCTTGGTAGTCGCTCTTAGTCGGCGGGACGTCAAGGATAGGCTAGGCAGGCTTACAGGTGCAGGATGGGATAAGATGAAGCGGACAGTTGGCATGGGCGTCAAAGTCAGTTATATATGATAGTGAATAACAACAATTCTGCCACACAAGATGTTGATCGGGGCATTGCCTCTGATACTCCATTTAGCTGTGCACGACGAGGCTTCAGAATACTCTCGCTAGTGGTTGAGGAAGGCTGGCCAGGCTCAGGACTCATCATATATTGCTGAGCAACCATTGACTTTTGACCCGGTGTCCTTGATAGATGCGCTCTACACGGTATGGCTTGGATATTCCTCGGAGAAAGACTCGAGCCCAAAGTGTTCGATTCTTGAGCGTAAGGAATTTGGAAAAGTGTTTTGAAAACCAGTTCCCGTTTTCAATGTGCCGCACTTACGGCTCAATCTCACCTTTCTTTTACCTGCGATTCTGTTCCTCTGTTGAGCTTGGGTTCTGTGGTGTGGCGCCACATGTACTAGGAGCTATTCTTGTATATAAGCGAAGCTCTAGTGGTCACAAAGAGCCTGGTATATACCCGGGGCATAAATAGGGATATGCAGGACGATTTAGAGAAAATATGGGATGGAAGATTCCAATCAGACAAAACTACCATTCCCTCAAAGTGTTTTATTCAGAGAGCAATCGCTTGGTATTCAGGGAATTTCTATTTCATACACTTCTTTTCAACTCCCAAACGACCTATGCGTCTGAGGGTTTTCAGAATAATCTTCATACAGCCAGCGGACTTGCATTTATTCTCAAGACAGGCTCTACCTCTCAACTATTGCTTGGAGCATCCTGTATTCGCCTTCGTCGGCTCATTCTCTACAAATAAGTTCTACCTGAATTGCAATGGTTCTTCCTATTCTCTCATCCACCTCCAACACCTCTCACAGGCTTCTCGTCACAGGTTACTTCTCTCACCACGATCCACCTTCCCAAGCCATTCCCCCACAAATCCATTGACCTTCTCAGGCGCCTCCCATAAGGCCCAATGTCCCGTCTTGACTTGCCTCCTCGTCAAATTAGGAATCAACCTTTCCATGCCCTCCGACATAGATGGGGGTAAGGCATTATCTTTTGTCGCTTGGATAAAGAGAACAGGGACGTTGATGATTTTGTTTGTGAGCCTGTGCCGGTTAAGGAATATATATGGCGGAAGGCAAAAGGGGAAGAGAAGGGGGAACGTACTGCAACTCATCCTTAAAGTTTACTTCGCGGTTGCGATACCAGTTCACTAGAGCCCTCATCAGCAACCCCAATTGTTTTCCAAGCGAATGGTTCAAAGATAAAAGGAAGTAGAAACCCACCACTAGCACCAACACCATTCCTCCCATACTCCCGCACATACCACCCCAAAACCTCCTCCCCCACCAACCTCGTCC
>NAPT01000887.1:0-10355 GCA_002927785.1 Cladonia uncialis
GCCCGAGGGAGTGATGAGATGGTGGTAGACTAACGAAGTTACAAGTGGTAAGTAAGAGCGTCCACTAGAGCCAAAGGGTTATAATAATATATTAATATTATCTTATTAATATCTTATTAATATAATATTTAATTACTTTAATATTATAATATTATTTTAATAATAATTAAATTCTATTATTTAGTAAAAAGATAAATTATTATTAATATAATATCTTATTTTTAATACGAATTTAATTATTGTAAATCGTTATAGAAATACAAAGTATAAATCGTAACCGATTTCTATATTATATTTATAGTGACTTCTGTGCAACGCATACAATTCTTGGTACGCATAGAGCAGCTCCAGCTATTGATTCGTTGTACGCTTCCTGAATCAGTCGGAAGTATTTGGAAGCCGCCTCCGGTTTCCCAAGCTTCACTAAACCCTCTGCAAACTCCTCTGCTGTGAGAAGGTGTTGCTCGTTGAAAGCTCTAATCAACTCAGGACTATCTCCAAAGTACTCGATTTTCGCGTCGTGAAACCCGTCTTCGGTAAAGAATTGAGGAAGTCTAATAGTCCAATCATGCCTGCCTTCTGCCCACGACCACTCTCTGAGTTGATCCAAAGCTGGAGCTTGCAAATTGGGATCTACTTTCTTTACGCACATATTGACACCGTCGAGTTCGTCCCACTGTAGATATCCACCAGGCTTCAGCATCTTGCGGAGATTCCTGATGATCGACCGAGGATTCTTTTGTTCAACGACGAGAACGAGTAATCTGGTGTGGACATAATCGTATTTTCCAACAAGATCGTCCGGGAGGTCTTCGAGAATGTTCCAGTATCTCACATTGACATTTGAGGGCAGCCATTTTTGATGCGGAACCTGACGAAGAACAAGGTCGAAGCCATCTAACTGTGCTTCCGGGAGCTGTCGCGAGACGTCGATAAGCCACATGCCGCTACCCAATGCCACATCGGCGATGACAGCGTTTTTGGAAAGCGAAGGCAAAATCGAAGGATGAATATTGAATTTCAAAGCATCTTTCCAGAGGTAAAATTGGAGATTGAGACGACTGGCTGCAGCGTGACTGCGGTCGCGATCTAATATGTATCCACGACCGTCCACCAGGCTCCAGTCAGTTATTGGGGGTCCTTCTTCCATTGTATATACGATTTGGAATTTTGGTATAGATCCGAACAGAAAGAGGTTGATATCATTCAAACCCTCAAAAGGTAACAATATTTTCTTGCAAGTTGCTTATGATCTCGTCTATGTTTAATACCGATGATATATGCAGTATCTTATCATAATCATCGCGCAGCCTTACCGGGTATATACTAGCATCGGCCGATACAGTACATAACTTCGCTCTATACTACCTAGTAGGTAATGTAGCATCGGGCATCGGGCGTCGGCTGGTACCTAGGTACTCCGTACATAATAGTCTGACCATTGCTGAACGAATCAGAGATCTACTATCTTTAGGATATTGATGATGGCTTGATTGGTATTCTATAGAGGTGGTCTGCTATTTATGCGGCAGCGCTAGGTAATAGGGGGTAATAGGGCTGAGAGGTGACATTTTCTAACGACTAGACTACCTCTAGGTAGGTACGGTAGATCAGCCCTAAATTAGTATTACTTCCCGTCCTCGCGGTACGGGAGCGGAGTCGTAGTTATTATGGATGGAAGATATCCACATTCAAACTACAAGCGGCCCGAGGATTGCGGCCGACCAACTCCTAATCTCTATGCTGACAATTATCATACGGCGCCCACAATCTGGGCTAAGCACTAAGCATATGGGGGCTCGTATTAAATTCGCATCTTGGGCGCTTACCCGTTTTACTTCGTTTGTCGATCAGCCGCTCTTGTCTTTGAATGCCACAAAGCCATACGTCTTTGATCATCACAGTCACAATGGCTTCATATCTCATCACTGGCGCCTCCAGAGGCTTTGGACTAGCACTTGCCCGCCAACTTGCTTCTCTCCCAGCCTCAGACGTTAGCAAAGTCTTTGCAACTGCACGAGGAGATGCCCCTGCCCTAGAGGAGCTCGCCAAAAAGTCGCCTGGTCGAGTCGTTGTTGTGAAACTCGAAGTCACCAACGAAGCATCCATAAAGCAAGCAGCAGCCCAAGTCGGAGCAAAACTGGAAGGCAAGGGACTAGATGTCTTGATCAACAATGCAGGAATATGCCAATACGCTTCCGACGGAGTTAAATCAATGTAAGCTTTTCTTCACCCAAATGCGTCAGGAGATCTATCGGCTAACGTACTTAGGGATAATCTCGCAGAAAGCTTTACCGTTAATGTCCTTGGAGTCCACTGGGTGACTAGAGCATTTCTCCCCCTTCTACAGAAGGGCACCCAGAAGAAAGTTGTCAATATGTAAGACGACGATCCACCCTTTAACCCCTTCTCAATCCTAACAAGACCAAGTTCAACCACCCTAGGCTCCATTACGCTATCTCGCACTGCCCATTACCTCCCCGCTCCAGCCTACAAGATCTCTAAAGCAGCCATGAACTCCCTGACCGTCCAGTACGCTCTTGATTACGAAAAAGAAGGCTTTACATTCATCGCACTCTGCCCAGGCGTATATACCCTTTCCCCTCTTTCCACTTTACAAAATACTGAAATTGGTTGTTTAGTGGATGAAAACCGATTTGGGCGGTGGTGAGATGGCAGATTTGACTGCTGAGGACGGCGCTAAGGCCTCATTGGATATGATTCTTAAACCGGGGCAGGAGATGAATGGGCAATTCCCAAAAGTTCTCGTCAAGGGTTGGGAGAAGGCTGACGGAAATAACCAGTATGATGGGACTAATTCTGCGTGGTAGTAGCTGCGTCTCTGCCTTTCTTATGCCAGCCTCGTTGTTTCTGTGCTTTGGCACGCTCTCATAAAAAAGTCCGGAGACTGTCGACCCAGAGTGAAAAGGAACATTCGAGAGATAACGGAGAATAAGTGCGAGTCTTACCAACCATTCTTTCAAGTCAAATACTACCACGGGGTGTGATCTATCACCTCGGCCTTGACATCTTGCTTTAGGGTACCCATTCTTCAGTTACTACGATCTCAAATCTGGGACTTTTCTGCAATTTGTTAATATTCAAGTTTCTTATGATCCTAGAAATTCCAGATTTTATGATAACAGATACGGTAATTTCCGGCATTACTTCCTTTGCGTCTTTAGCTCCTCCTTGGTAGCAATCCCTTTCTTCCTTCTCGTTCTACATTCACAATCATAAATCCTCTATTCTACGGTGGAGATACTTTTTTTTTAAGGAACAAGTCCTGAAAAGGAAAATACCAACATGCCCTGACGCAGTAGAAGTGCTAATATTACAACAGCAATCAATGTTCAACTATGTATTCTGCTTTCCTCCGCCCTTACGCTTACGGATACTATTCATGATTGCGAGCTGTCTGCGGATAGTTTCTATTTTCTTAAGGGCAGTCCCTATTTTAGGCGAGCTTGCCGCGTAACTACCACTATTAATAAGTACCTCGCTGCTACTACCTTACTATCGCTGTCATTACCTTACTATCGCTACTACTACCTTACTATCGCTAGCAACCTATCGCTAGCAACCTATCTCTGACGCTTATAGATATCGTCGTTGCATCAGAATACATATAGACCTTATTGTTACGTCTTGTTAAGTCCTTAAACCCCCGCGTAGACGATAGTATCTAGTCTTAGAAGCTCGGCCTTGAAGCTACGCGGATAACCCTTAAGCGAACTACTAGGGGGCCCTAACCCCCCCGTATGGTAAGCCTACTTTCAGTTAGTTTTTAATACCTTAATGAACATCGGGCCGACCGGCGATCCCCATCCACCCCACCAAAATGGGCCCCTAAGGTAATGCGCCCGGGCCCTAAGAAACGCACAATATGTTTATACCTTTATAATCATCCCACCCCGCACCACCGTAGTAACGGTGATATGGATTGGTGATTGGTGTGGAAGTTATTCCTTGAGCTCGTCACCAGTCCTAAAATGATCCAATTCGGCGATAAGTGAAAGAATCATCCTCTATTGCATTTTATTCAAAGCTCGCAAATCGGGCTTCGCAGTCCAGGGCATTATATGATGACTTGTGTCTGACACTCTGGATTAATGGCTGAAATCCATTATAGGCATCGCCCAATTACTCTGTCTATCCTGCGTCGTACTCATCGAAACGAAATCATCCCCCGAAGTCATATTCAATTGGTTGAAAGAAGGCCAGCCCGCCATGTCGCCTACCGCCGACGTCGCGCTCATCGACATGAAGTCACTCATTGAACTCAAATCCGCCGGGTCGCAAGAGAGCCAGCTCGCTACCTCGCCCGCAGCTGATGTGGCTCCCAATTGAGAGCTTGTTGTTGCTATGTTTCCGACTTCCTGATTCTGGCCCAGGGTCATCTCGTCTGTCCCCGTCTCCGTCCCCGTCCCTGTTCCGGTCTCTGATGCTTTGCTCAACAATCGGGTCAAGGTGCTCGCCCCAACATCTGCCATACTGCTCACCTCGGCAAGCATTTGTAGCCGCATCAGAGCTCCTTGCACGGCCTGTACGCACCCATGCCGCGTGACGTTGCGTGTGCCCGCCTGCAGCGGATCCGTCTTGGTGTTGAGCGCGCCTGGAGGAAGGACATATTGATGGCTGCAGTCTCTCGGGAACAGTGGATCCGTGTACAAATACCCGAGCAGCACCGCTGCTTCGAACGTCAAGAAAACAAGCCCCGCAAAGCGCGTGTGGCAGCCCCCAAGCAAGGCATGCAACTGCGTGACGCCGTCCAGGGTTTGCAGCGCCGCGACGGCCAGCGCCTTTTCCTGCGAGCCCAGGAGCACGCGCTTGTACGTGGGAAGGGGCAGGGGCAAGAGTCGCCGCAGGAGCAGCGGCCGGAAGTTCCAGCATAGCGAGTCGTAGATGGCGATATGGAGGAGCTGCCGCTGCAGTGGCAATTTCGTAAGGCGCTTGTCCCATGTTTCGTCTGGATCCACGAGGGCGAAGGCGGGCGGGAGTTGCGAGAGATACTCGCGGCAGAACTTGTCATACCGTTCTTCGGCCAGCACCATATCGTACTCGGCGCCCTGCATAGGACGAACGCTGCGCCAGAAATCGGCCAGGCGGGCTTGGAGGAGCCGTTCGGTGAAGGGATCAGGCGCATCAACGCCCGGTTCTATGCTGGCTCCTCCACCTCCACCTCCATCTCCGAGGAGATGCAACTGCGGCCAGTTTCCGGGGCACAGACAACCGGGGAGGAAAGCGATACGGTCTAGCTGGCGGGAGAGCATACTATCCCAGATATAGAGGTTGCAGAATGTCCTGCGTCCCATCTCTTGATCGGCTTCATCCATGCCCTGCCGTAACCTCGCAGCGCCACTATGTATACCGACACTCTGCGCGACCCGAATGGCACGGCTTAGCACTTCCCAGAACGCGGTTGTCTTTCCTTCAATTTGGCATCGGAGCCCCAAGAATACCAAATGCTGAATCCGACTTAAGGAACCTCGACCATCTGCTGCTATGCTGATGGCTGCGAGGCTATCGGCCGTTTCATCGCACGTGTTGCGTATATCAGCGAGCAACACTCCGCGGATCTTGTCGAGGGTGTAGCCCGGAGACGGGAGGAACTGCGACGCGTAGGAGCAGATGCGTAAGATGAGGATGGCAAACTCCACTTCTGTTACGAGGCTCATCCGTTCCCTCATCCGCCACCGCTGATACTTTGCGAGGAACCAAGGAAGATGTACCAACTGGTCCATCCTGTCCGAACGACGTGTCAGCCTGGTCCCAGGCAAAGTCGGTCACTCAATTTGAAAATGGCCAAAGGGGATGGGATGGACTTGACGCAGTACGAACCAATTGACTTCAGCTTCGAAGTATTGCACTAAGAAGTCTAATATCTGTTGGCCAGGTATCCGCTCAATGATGCGATGGACCTCGTCGGCGGCTTCAGGGGTAAGCTCCGGGGAGCTGCTGTGGGGGCTGTCGTGGCGGGCTAACCCTAGCTGGAAGCAAGTCAATGTCTTTAAGTTGTATAGTTGTTCCTGACGTGATGCTGAAGAGAGACTACTCGCCTTTTGTATGAGGGCCAGAGTGTTGCTGTCACTGTCTTCGAAATAACCAAACGACTCAGCGAGTGACGGACCCGACCACGGCACAGTGGGTACTGCAGGGTTTGCGTGTGCACTCCACTCATTTCGTAAGCTCAGTGACCGGTTGCTCAATCTTTTCGCTTTATCTCTGTGTGTCTCCTCTCTTCGAGAATTAGGAGTAGTCGGAGGACTGGGCGTTTGGCTTGCTGCGGCAGAATAATAGTCACACTTTTCAGGGCATTGTCGCCGAGCACAATGATTACAAGGGTATTCGTGATTGCACTGTCATGAAGATTATCAGCATGAAACTTTAACAGGGTTGGCGGCAAAATCCTCCTACCGTGCTACTATACCTTTTGTTTCCGTTTGTAGCATGGTACGCACGATGAAACAACACGTTTTCGGCCAGAACTCATTTTCGTGAGAAGATCATGGAGGTCGTCGATAGAGAAGGTAGATTCGACTAGAGAACAGACTTCTTCGCTTCTCTGCAAATAGTTTGCTCGGTTTAGAATTGTTGTTGACCTTTACTGTTATTTCCTTGGAGGAAGTTGAATATTTCAGAGACACCGTCGGTTTAGTACTACTACGCGATTGCTCAGTGGAAAGAACGGTGATTTCACCGTGTTTCCACCGTGATTCATTTTTCGCGTCAAATAACCGCTGAACAACCTTTAGGCTACCAGATTTCTATCATACAAAATTCTTTTTATGATTATTTATTTTTTAATTGTAAATTTTGAAGCTGGTTATATATTTAGTCAGCTGTATTCTTTAAATTAGTGTGGACCCTGATAGTCATAGGTATTCCCTGAACTATCACGGTGCCAGCCCTGCCCTAGACCCCATCGGGCCTAACGACCCCGCAGCCGCGCGTACATAGATAGCTAGCAGCTCGCAGACAGCTTCCTTCCTCATAGCTATCATTCTCATCATACTAGGGCCTTGCCACCATAGCGTGCCTGCCCTAGTCCCTGACATTAACAGTTATGAGTACTCCTGTCTGCCACGGGTATCTTTATTGGCCCTGTAGATACTTCTAATAGTCTCTATCGCCATCTATCTCTATCAACTATTTATTATTCACTAACTATCTCGAGCGTATTCTAAAAGTTATCTTCGCGAGAAAATAATTCAAATCATCTAATCTTATAGAGCTCGGGTACATTACCTTAGAGACCCTTTCTGATAGTGTTTTTAGTGGGATAGTTAGAGATCCGTAGTCGGCCTAAGGTCCCTTATTAAATACTACACCGAAAGTAGTAGGTTCTGGTTAGTCATGTTGCGAGACGACCCGTAACAGAACTACTAGTCTTTTTCTTAGAGAACTGTTCATCTGACTCGACATAAAGTAGTTTATTAAATATTTAAGTTAGTACTAAAAGCTGACACCGACGCCCGCTTAACTTCTGCATCATCTTCCTACATACCCCGACGCCCGTCTGACGTGGGATTTCTCTAGACGGTAAAGAAGATAATTTCCGGTGAGATCGATCAATAAGAGGTTCATGTCGGCGATATGACGTAGTGTTATCAGAACGTATGTTCGCCAGCAAATCGTTTTAGTATCGTCATACGCTTTTCGAATACCTAGATAGGAATATAGTAGTAAATCATGTAAGAACTCAACATTCTTCTCGTCTATTTATATTGGCAGCCATATTTACTTATATTCTCAATGAGATGCTTTTCTTTATTTGCTTATATAGCTATATATAAGTTCCATTATCAATCTCATCAGGTGGTAGTATAATCAACGTTGTCTTTGAATACTTGATCTCGAAGAGCACAACAGCCGTACCTCGTTTAATATCAGACTACTGTGTAACAGTTACTACAACCTGTCAATGTTGCTAGGATGTCACTCCATGACTTCATCTCGCATGGGACAGACAACGTACCAAAATCATTCCTTTTTATTTTAGCAAGCACCTGGATTGTATATCAGTTTGTCAAGTCGACTTACAATCTCTTCTTTCACCCTTTGAGTTATATTCCCGGGCCTAAGCTTGCAGCTGCAACATATCTTCCAGAGTTCTACTGCGATGTAGTAAGATCTGGTCGTTACACAACATATATCCGGCAAATGCATGAGCAATATGGTATAAAATCTTTTGCAATCTTGCCCAATTTACATTGGCATTCTGACATACGTACTCAGGCCCTATTGTTCGCATTAATCCCCACGAAGTCCACTGCAGCGATAGTCATTTCATCGAGGAGATTTACGCTACAGGAAGCAGAAAACGTGACAAGCCTATACACCAGGTCAGGGGCAGCGGGGTGTAAGGTCCCCTGATATACTCTTGAACACGCCGTTGTGTCTGCTTTACACTATAAACATCTAGTATGCAAGTACGCTAAGATCTTCCAACCTCCAGCGCTGAGCAAGCAACCTTCTCAACTGCCAATCACGACGTCCATCGAATGCGACGCAACGCCCTGGGGAAATTCTTCTCCCGCGCCCAAGTCTCACGACTAGAACCAACAGTCCGCGATCTTGCCCAACGTCTCTGCGACAAAATCTTGCTCGCTGGAGAAGGGGCACCATTTGACCTCACCACAGCATACAGCCTATTCACTACGGATGTCATTTCTGGCTACTGTTTAGGCGAGAACCTCGGTCTTATAGCACAGAAGGGCTGGGAACCAAATTTTCGAGAACCGCTGTATGCACAACTAAGGCTCGTATACTTGTTCCGTTTTATTCCATTTCTAAAACACGCGGGAGTTGCCATGGCAATGTAAGATTCCGTTGTTCGAGGATATAGTGTGGAGGACTCATATGCTAATGAGGAAAAGGATCACCAAACGCTTCTCAGCAGACATGGAAACGTTATTTAACACACTCATTGTAAGCTTCGGTATCATATGTAGAAACAAACCAGATCATAGTCTTACAATTGGTGTGCTGTTAGGTCGATATGCCCAATTATGTTAAGAAAACACAAGCCGACCTCGACAAGGGCTTAGACAATGGTACGACAGTATTTGGCTCTCTGCTCCAATCAGATCTGCCACCGAGCGAGAAGTCTCTTCAGCGCATGACAGAAGAAGGCTTTTCTCTGTTTGCCGCCGGTACAGAGACAGTCAGTTGGGCTTTGACAGTCGTCACATACCACCTCCTTGCAAAGCCTGCAATGCTCGAAAAACTCACTGCGGAAATTAGCCAAGTCGTTGACAGTTCAGGGCAGCTACCGTCCTGGGCAGCACTCGAGAAGCTTCCATATCTCGATGCCGTCATCCATGAGGGTTTGCGCCTCTCGTATGGACTTGCGAGTCGAACCTCTCGCATTGCGACCGAGGAAGACTTGGTTTATCGTGGCGATTGGAAGCCTAAGGGCAGTCAGACATCAATTAAAGCCGAGTACGTAATACCACGAGGATACGCAATTGGTATGTCCTCTGTAATTACGCATCACGATGAAAGTTTTTTCCCAGACTCGCACTCTTTCCTTCCAGAACGATGGTTGGATGAGAAAAATCAGCATAGGAAACGACTCGATCGTGCTCTACTCGCCTTTTCGAAAGGAAGCCGGGGCTGTGTTGGTATGAAGTAAGTTATACCACTCTCTGTCGATTTGATGCTTTGACTGATCATATTTTCTCATAGTCTCGCCTACTGTGAGCTTTATCTGTTACTCGCGTCGTTGACTGTCCGTGTATTCCCACGTATGCAGTTATATGAGACCACCAAAACAGATATTACTTACGACCACGACTTCTTCAATCCGTTCCCAGTGTGGAATAGTAGGGGTGTAAGAGCAATCATTGTTTGATTAAACGTCTCATGTAAGGGAATTGATAGACAATGTTGGTAGAGGAAGCCTTAATATGAACGGACGATGAATTTTCGTCGAGTGGACGAAAGGAGCATAGAATGTCAAACTCTACACAATGACTTAAGGACAAGAACAATAGCACAAGATGAAAAAGAGAGCTCACTCAGGATTCTAACAGGTTCCTGTGTTTTCATTGAATTCTTTATTTCTATTCTAATCAAGATATGAATTTAATCTATTTATAAATCAACTAGACGAAATTGTATATCGACTAAATTTATATATAAACTAGTTTATTTATCAATTAATTAATCTATATATAAAGACTTAATATAATTAATTATCTATAGAATAATTATTTATTTTATTATTATCTATTATTATTATTTATTATTATTATTAATAAATATAATATAAATTAATAATAATAATAATAATAATAATAATAATAATAATAATAATAATAATAATAATAATAATAATAATAATAATAATA
>NAPT01000888.1:0-10339 GCA_002927785.1 Cladonia uncialis
GTTTAGGGTGGGGGATGTGGTTAGGGGGTTTGTGGTATGTCTGCTTTTATTTTTAATTTTTTTATTTTTCTGTTTTGTTTTGTTTTGTTTTGTTGAGAGGTGTGTGCTGTTTATGTATTGGGGATTATGTTGTGGAAGGTTAGGGGAAAGTGGGGCTTACTTTTGCTGATGGGTTCATGGTGTGTATAGATCAGTTTGGGGGATCAGAGTAATTATTATTTGACGACTGGGAAGAATGAGCTGGGTGTTGTTATGGCGAAGAGCGAGGCGGGGAATACGATGGTTCCGATTAGTTGGAGGGAGTTTAGGGATCCGGTTACGGGGTTGACGGAGAGTAGGAAGGTTGCGAAACCTTTTTGATGATGGGGAGAGGGTTTGCATGTATGCTGTGGAGGGAGGTGGTAGGGGGTTCTGGTCACAGGGGCGGCGAGTTTGAAGGATGTGGACTAGTAAGGGAAATGTGGAATGGTGTGTATATCTTTAAGTAACGGCAGATACTGAAATGGGCTGACTTTGTGCTAGAAGGAATAGGCCTCGTCAGAGTGTATTCATGCTTAGACCGAGAAATATCCGCAATTGCAGACATATCAGCCCATGCTCGCTTCGCCATCTCCTCCTCTTCAACCGCTTTGCATCTACTTCTCGTCTATTGTCAGTGTAACACTCACTTTTCGTTTGTTGAGTCTCGTAGATAGGCTGTTACATTTCCACCTATGTTCATATTGAAAATACAGCCGCCATTGGGTCCTACATCTGTTTGAAGTTTTTCTTTTTCCAACCATAGTGGCGATGTCAAGGAGGTAGTCGATGATGCTAAGGGGCTCTACTCGATGCCAGATATAGGACTATGGAAAGGAAAAGAGATAACCTTGCAATGTTGTGATGTCCTCCATATTCTGTGTACGGGTGGATACCACATCCATACATCCCAAGAGGAAATCGACACCACTAGCTCCGCTGTCATGTGTAAGTACAAATGCTTCCAACCGAGGTCGAAGGTCCTCAGTCTTATAATGTACCACCACCATGGCCGGTCCTTCCCGTAGAAACCCAGGAAGCACCCATGCATTTGGTCAGTTATCGTATTTTTACGAGCAGTGAATGTTGATCTGCCTCCTATGACAAACATGTCTGACACTGATTATCCGAGCGGAAGTCAAGACGATGTATACTGTGGAGGGTAAATGAATGAGAAGAAGACTTGGAACGGAAATGTGAGATCCATCAAGACCCAGTGGAAGACGCTGGAAGATGAGGTCGGACTATATGGTCCATATGCTGGTATATAAATACAATTGTGCGTCCGCAAACCCTACCTGTAGCGTTCCCCATCTTTCTTCTTGTAAGGTAGCTTCTCTGGCTTCTTCCTGGCATACTCAATGTTGAACCCTTCGATATCTGCCCTTGTAACCACTGCATCCGTTCCTTCATCCCATTTGCTTCTGAATAGGTGGACGCCTATGGGATGTAAAGCATGGTTCTGTGCAAATCCTCGAACCCTGAACCGGTCTCTTCTTCTGGCCATGCTCTTTTGCAGATCTGCAACGTCCATCTTCGCTTCGGGACCCTGTCCATTTTGCTGCAGGACGAAGACACCTAATCGATGGTAAGGAGCGCCCTTTTGCGCGTATGGTGGCAACCAAGGAAGGACAATATGCTCTTCCTTGCTAAGTTTGGAAAACGGCACCGATGTTGAGGTTGGAGAGACTGGGATATTCACAGCGAGAAAATGACACCTAGAGGTGAAGGCGTCTCGTTCCTCATCCGGGACATCAGCATCCATAACCGCAACGGTAACCAATCTCTCCCCTTTGTCAAAAGGCTGTATCCTCAGCCTCGCTGGCCTTTCACTGATACGTGAGTCTACAAATTCGCCGGGCTGGACGTTGCGCCGACCAAATGCCAGGGAGACTTCGGCGGTAGGATCCAAGTGCTGGAACATGTCTGGGACGACATACATCTGGGATATACGTTGCATGAGGATGCGCCGCTTATACGCTCGCCACTTCTTGTCGGCGAGATGGCGATAGATTGGGCGATTCATATCTCCTGATGAAGTTTTCTCCATTAGCTTGTAGGATTCATGGCATTGCTTTTTTGTAATTACCCATGCCATCCTCAAATCTCTTCTTGATCATTGGATCATTGATATCCGCAAGGACCTTGAGCTCTTCCAAATGTTTGTGCATTCGCAGTAGCTTCCCCTTCTTCGCAACTTCTCCCCCACACTCCGCCGTTGGCGTGTTCTGCCAGCGTGCTATTCTTCTTCGCATCTCTGCGATTTGTGCCAGCTTAGTTTCTCGATCTGCCTGTAGCACCTTCCTTGCTTCTTGGAAGCATTGATACGGCATCTGTTCAAAGGGAACATTGTCTGATCCTTTGAGCGCAGCACGGCGACGTCGAGAGCCAACGGGCAAAAGACCTAGAGTACGAAAAAGTTTGCGCTCTTGTCGTGGGTTGCTGACCAGTTCAGGGTCGAGGTATTGAGATGGTGGTGGAGACGGTGGAGGTAAAGTGGAGGCGTCGATTGTTGATTCGATGATAGCTTCATCTCGTCTCAATGCTGTTGTCTTGAAACTGTGAGACGACGAGAGAGAGCCTGGTCCTAAGTGGTACGCTTTCCTAAGACATCTCAATGCAGGACGGATGGCATATGTAGGCAATGCCATACCTTGTCCGGCCCTTCAGAGCAATATTGAGCTCAGGTTTACAGCAGGCTAAGGCGTACTTTAATAAGGCAAATTTCCTAGCGCGATTGTTAGGAGATCTGCAAGAAGCACATTAGCCCTAACCCTGAACGCCTCCGTCCCGGACTAACCTCTCATCTACCTTAAGGTATTGAGCACAACTTACAGCTTACTTCCACAACATATCCTCCTTTCTGCCATGATTGGCCACTTGGACCTTCAAAATGTCCAGTAGACATTGTGGTACTGCGTCAGTGCCCAAAAATCGGTCTAATGGCTATCCTTTGATCCTCACTTTGTGAAGCTGATGTAGGAGTTGAGAGATCTGATGGAGCACGAGACACGAGGAGGTGCAAGGCGTCGATTACTGGGGCGGGATATGATGTGGTGAGATAACAGCGTAGGTGTAGTCATGCACTCCATCAAGAACTGTATACCTTGAATGAATTGATAGGTAGGTATGGAATAGATGCAGTTAAGATGGCCATATTCTTGTTCTATCTGAGAAGTATCGAGCTTGTGATATAGTGGCCATCTATGAAGCGACCAGGCGTGGGTTCTTTTCCTTTCTGGTGCTCAAAGAAGACATAAGTCCATATTGTATTTTTGGGATTTATATCAAAATAAGAGGCTGGACGCACCGAACAAGACGCTTTCACGGCAATTTAGAAAATTCGTTCCAAGATGAATGCACTGAACGGTATAAATAATTAACAACCAGCGCAGTATGCATCTATACTATCTTCTCATCCTTCCGGGCAGCCACAGACCCTCTAGTCATTAGAGGTAGACTACATAACAAAACACATGAAAGACGAACACGAAACCTCAACAACTACATGCCTGCTTAGCCACAAGTCTGCTTAAATACATGCCTGCTTAAATGCCACCAGGATGGATATCCCGTCTCAGATCATTAGCAAAATCAGCTAAATCACGCAACGCAGAGAGGAGTAAGACAAAATATGAAGAATAGCGTAGACTAAACCTATCCCCGATACCACCTGTGCAGTAATCAACACTGGAACCACTCTGAACATAGAGATGAATATGTACTCCGAGCCGATGTCTGAAAACATGCCAGGGAAGTTACGCGGAGGGCGTATTAGTGAAGAGCAGTGAATGAAATCAAAACAAAATGGCCTAACCAACCTATCCCCATCTGAGTAGATCCTAGGATGTTGTTCATATAAAAATACTGCAGCGCAAAACACAATCACTGGTGCTATCCCCAATCTGATGTGATATCATTACCAAAATTTCCCCCTTCCGTGTCCGGTAATTCTCACGACCAAGATATCTTGAGTGTACTTACTTGTCTTGATGACTTGAACGAATAGACGAAAGCTAATCAGTCAATTTTAGGTTGATCTGTATTATCTGCATTCCTCAGACGCCGCCACTCCAATCATGGAAACCATGGCTGCGATCCAGGAATTGCATGATGCTGGGATATTCAGACGTGTACGCCCCCTTCTTCTCTTCACCTACAGCACCTTTCCCATTGTGAAAGAAAATTCAGACTAAAAATAGCAGTCCAGACCCAGTTCGGCATCTCAAACTACCTCCGCCACGATGTTCAAAAATCCACGACATCCAAGCGGCAGCGAAATAAGTCATCCCAACGGTCTTTTAAGGGAACTACAACGCCATGGCCCGTCACGTCGCATATGATTTTTTCCGGTTGCTCCGGAAGCTTAATATGAGTTTCGACGCATGTTCGCCCGTTGCTGGTCGATTTCTCGTCAAGGAGTCGGCTTCATTGCGATCGAGAGACGTGGCAGGCCGCTTTAGTAGGCAGAAGCCTCTCAAGGATACGTATCCAAGGCTGTATGGAAAAGACTCTTTGTATCAGGCCTTGGATAAGTAGGGTGTCATTGCTAAAGATGCTGGGATCAGTAAGGCGGCGTTGGCTTATAGGCGGGTTACGTATCATAGTGCGCTGGAGGGGAAGTATGGTGATGGTCTTATATTCGGAGCGAGTAAGACGTGACAGCTTGAGGAGACCTTGACGGCGATTAAGGCTGGACCGTCGGTTACAGGTATGGAGAAGATCAAGAATGATACCCCGAGAGATAACTGGAGCGATGTTTTAAGCTTGCAAGTTTGAGAAAGAGGATCCATTGTTATTGTTGAGGGGTCCTGTGTTCCTTAGTGGGCGTGGGCAGGCAAGCTCTTATTAGTACCATCTCCATAGCTTTGCTAACAAACATGCAATATCGTTCTACGTCCCGACAGTCAGGGGGTTCTGGTCTTTGAGACTCGATGAGTATGTACACCTCCCCCCCCCAAATAGCCGGGTATTTCGTTTGGGATATCAACCATGCAGGATCAGCCATCTAAGGATGTCCTTTGACCTTTTTTTATTGGTTCCAATAGCAGGCTCATGCAATTCATCTCGACCTTTCATGATTTGCCGTGCTCTTCCCGTAGCTAGATCAGTCCTGAAAAGCTAGGCAGTCGGCTATTCAGTGATTGCAAGCTTCTTGAAGGTACTGCGCGGATAAAATACTATAATTAACACCACCTGGGTGGCAATCCCATATCAGAACGGAACGCTGTGTGCTAGAAAACAACTTCTGTTCCTTTTTCGGGGTCGCCACCCATTTCACGTTGCTGTGGGACCGCCGATGGCAACTCCTGATGACCCACACTGTACTGAGCAGGAGAGTAGGTAATTGCGCGGCAGCAGAGACTAGTGGGCGATTGGGGCCAGGGGATCGAGATTAAATTTAGTCCTCCAATATTCGCTTGTCTCCTCGACAGACTTCGGAAGAGGGGTCGATATTGGTTTTCACGTTAATAGATGATGGGATATATGCGCACAAGATAGGACCCGGATGCTTGTTGGATCTGTGTCCCAGAAAGTATTTGTGTTGTTTGGATGGATTATCGTTTGCTGATGTGTATAGTTTCGCGGTCACGGGAAAATGAAGTGCTCATGTGGGTAGATGAAGAACGTCGGGTCCCCTTATGAGGAGAAACGGAGCGAGACCAATCGAACCATGTCTTCTCGCACGTATTGGTTTCCTATTCCCTGGCATCTGGTTCCATGAGTACTTTCAACGATTGATCTTCAATTTGGAAGGATTTCACATTGGTTCCAATGTCAACGATCTGTTCGTTTGACATTGGCCACATCATTCAACTTTATTGACTTGGCAAGGAATTATCCACGACCCACAAGCTTGAGTACCTACTGTATTGGGCAAATCGCATAAAAACTCTGATGAAAGGAATGAATACAAGAGCGGATATACAAGGAATTTCGGGAATACAGGAGAACAGACTCAAGTACCAAGAACACGTGGTCGCAAACGAGTGATGCTCGGCTTTGGACTAGTTCCCTGGAGCGGCTTCAGTCGGGCCGGCTGAACAGGGGGAAGGCGCTTAATGCTCTCATTGGAAACTCAACAGTATTGTTCTTGTTGGGTAATCCCAATGTCTCAAGCAGAACATTCCAGAGATCCTATCTAATCCGGGGGGACGTGGGAATCGTTTGATTCCTGCCGTCCATGTGACGATGGCGGAGTCAAGGGCATCGGTGATCTGTTGGCTTCCATATGTACTCTGTATGGTGCGAGTAGAAGTCTAGAACGGGTCCCTTGCTGATTATGGGAATCTTTGGCTGTCGACCGTTGAGACTACATGCGATTGGTGCACGCCGGTTTTTGAAGGTTATGGGAGATGAACTTGGGGGATCTCGGTTAGGAGATCTCTCCGTTCCTGCCCGTCATTCTTATGGAGAAGCGGTCGGAGGTTGGTGGTAGAGATGGCATTCACAAGCCAAAGACCCGACACAAGCCACGTCCGGTGAGGCGTTTGACAACGTGGGCCTTCTGTTAGGCGGCCGATTATCAATGCGGTGTGACGTCGAGCGTGGCATTTTGTGGAAATTGGGGCCAGTAAGATGGTGCAGATGTATTCTAGCAAGCGCGTTGTGGGGAATACCGAGTACGATAGCTGCGGAATGTGTGTTAGATGGATCGCCCTTGCTGGCAAGTACAATAAGTCCCGCAGCGAGTAGTTCGTGCCGCGGTTGGACTTGTTGTCCACATTGTCAATCTCTTCCCGATTGTGGAGGGGGTTTGAGAAAAGAAGGCTTGGCGGGTGCGACTACTTTTGCTAGTCTGAGAGTGGGCAGATAGCTCATTGGCAGCTAAGAGGGCAGGCAAGATGATCCGAGCATTAGAACTGACCAGGGTAATCCCCGGCAATGAAGGCAACATGGGATTGTTGCGATTGTCACTTAGAAAACCAATCAGATCAATGATTGTGGCGCATCTGCTGATCCTGTTGACCTATGCCAATCTTCACGAATCCCATTCTCTTGCCGCCCACACAGTAAACACCCGCCCCCCCCCCCATGTACCTAACATTCGCACCGTTGCTTTCCCCTGATGATGATGACGGATCGCTTCCAAAAAGTTCATTCATACCTGGGTGCAGTTATCCTAAGGAGTTAGCTCCTGAAGTCAATCGAGCCAATTGGGCTTGTTTTTTCTTGTCTGGCGGAGGGCCGGAGGTTGCACCTCTACCTCATCCTAGGCTCCTCCCTCCCACTCCCACTTTAACGCCACCCTTCATCACCAGCATTCCATCGTGTCTCAACGTGTATAAGGATAAATCTCCTAGTGCCACGGATCTTTCAACCGTCAACTCACTCTCTTCATTCTACAATATTTTTCCTGGGTAGTCGAATCTCAACTCTGGGTGGACGTCCGGAGGTGTGCCCGTCAGGTAAGAGCGTGCCTTGGCGACCTCATTTGCCACCCTCGTGCCTGGCCACAAACAAAGCCATATCAACAACAGATCTGATTCAATATCCTAGCTGCAAAACGTTGAACATCGCACAAGTCTTATTAGAGACTACCAATTATATCTGTAAGTTGTTGCCTGCACTATCTCTGCCACCAATGGCTGCACAATGGATTAGGGACTGACACCAGTTGTATTCAGGCCATTGACCCATCTTTGACCAACCTTTCATCGCATCATCCATCATGACAACAATGACCACTCAAGGATACATGTCCCCATCCTCGTACGGAACTGCCAATATGTTTGCCCAGCCTGCCAACCGCAAGTCCACCAAGGGTGGCGAATTCCTCAAAATGTTCGGTAATTCGGGTACAAATTCGCGTACCGTGGAGCCACAGCAGACGGAGAAGCATGCATCACGTGGGAATCTGGGTGCATTGAATACCGACGAGTCCTCCTTCTTCGACTTCGATTCCCCATCTCCCTTCCAGCAGACTTTTTCTACACCATCAGGCATGAGCTGGGGAAATGATGTGAATTTCCATCCACTGTCACCGCCAAATTCAGCTGTCTTCAGCCCAAAGGACTGGCCATATAGCAATGCATATCAACAACCTAATCCTGCCAGTATTCTGACCAACATAGACACTGCCAACACACGTGCGCAATATGGACAGGTGACTCCGCCAGATGACGATGACGACAACGAGAGTATGTTCGACTATCATCTTAAAAGCCAATATCAGCAGGAGGCACAGGATGACACAGGGGGGAAGAAGCGCAAGCGATATACTTCCACAGCAAACGAAAATACATCTCAGTCTCCTAAACGTGCGCGCAAGTATGCCCCTCGAGGCGCCTCGAACGCTGCTGAGCCCATGAAAACCGAGGATGTTAAGCGCTCGAAATTCCTTGAACGAAATCGTGTCGCTGCTTCCAAGTGCCGGCAAAAGAAGAAGGAATGGACGCAGAACCTCGAAAACAAAGCCCGAGAGTTGCAGAAGAACAACAGTTCTCTCCGACTCATGGTCGATTCTCTCCGCCAAGAGGTCATCTTCCTCAAAGGCGAAATGCTCAAACATAGTAGCTGCAGTTGTGACCAGATCCAGAAGTTCCTGAAACAAGGTAGCGATAGCTTCTCTGATCGGGGCATGAACGATATCATCTTCAAGCGTGAAGACAGTACAGATCGAAGTATGCCACGCAGCCGTTTGGGTAGCGTCAGCTCTACTCATGACCTCGTTGAAGTCGACAAAATTTCTCCAGAGGCTGAACCATCCAATACATCCATCGTCAATGATGAAAATGCTCTGGAGGCATTGCTTTCCAGCTCGATCAATCACGATACCAGTGAGGAAGGTATCGCTGCCCAAGTTGCCCAATAACGGTCTTCTTGTGCGCAATTCAGGAATACCTCAACCCAAAAGCTCGTGCCTCGAAGTCCGTGCTAGCAGCCTAGCTCCGGATAGTGGCAGTACGATGATGAGCGGGTTCGAGCACGTTGTCATGATCCCATCGGGGACGCTATAACGAGACATCGATATAATGTTGATGTTGATGAAGTGATAGCGGCCTGCCATTTCTCAGGTTCGATTGTTCACGATTTCTCAACTGTCGATACACAAGGTTTTTGCCAGCGTTCGACATCAACATCATTTAGTATCGACGAGTCTCTTAACCCTTGGTGCGCATATTCTTGACCGGCCTGCCCGTTCTTCAGTCCTCGGCAACGGCCTTTGATAGCTGGCTCCTGCTTGACGGCCTCAGACGGGTTGAGCCGAGATCAGTAATGCCACCAACAAAAAAAGCACTTATTCATTTAATGCTTTCTGTACTTACTTAAGATACCACCATGAGCACATAGGCTAGCAAACCAACCAAAAAAACTTATATTGCGGCATTGCTTGAGCCACTCTTTTGACCGAACCTCGTGATTGCTCGATCTACTCACTCTTCTTTGCTGATTTTCACTGTAACAATGAGCGCTCCTCCCCTGCGCCAACAACAGACGCTATTCTCCCGATACCGTCAGCTTTCCCACCTTTCACTCTACTTACCTCCCATCCTCTCATACTGAGCACCTACCCAAAGCGTTCGTTCGTTCGTTCAACAACCGACACAAGCATATGACGTATCCAAACCACAAATTATATCACCTCCTACCCTCTCCATCACACTCAATAACCTTTCCCTCCCAAACAAAAATGTTGTTCTCGTTATCATAGTTGTGAAAGCAAAAACACAAAGTGAAACCAAAAAAGATAACTAAGGCGCATGGTCATGCTCCCCGTAAATGACGTGGTGGTGACATAGTCCGCCTCTCAACCTCTCAATCCGGGACTCTTTTCCTGAGACATCATTCACTTACCTTACACGACATGCCTCACCCACTTTTTTTTTCTTTTCTTCTCACACGCGAGATTCCGCGGATCGGATAGTACTGCCACTGGGCGCGTCTCGTCATGGTTGGCGTTTAGTTTACATACTTCATTCTCTCTTCTCTTTTCTCTCTTCTCTTGTCTTGTCTCTTGTCTTGTCTCTTGTCTTTTTTTTTTTGGTCTCGTTACGGTTATGTGAGTGCTTGGTTAAAGATTGAGGTGCGAGAGATTGGGTTTTGTGTTATGTATATCTGCTCCGCGGAGGAGGACTGGATATGGGATTTTTATTGGTGGGACGGATAAGGTATCGAGAGTGGGTCGGCTGGGGTGGGGATGGTGGGGTAGTTACTCGTTGGTAGGTGGGGAAGGAGGAGGGAATGGTTGGGAGATGGGGGGTTTTTTGGCGTGTAAGGGTTGGGAAGGGGGTAATGTTATGGCGGGGTTGGTATTTGTGGGGGGGGGATGGGGGGGGGGGTTTTGGGGGGGGGGTTTGGGTATGGTGGGGGGGGGGGG
>NAPT01000889.1:0-10326 GCA_002927785.1 Cladonia uncialis
ATGGGGAGGGGGTGGTGTTTATTCAGTGGAGGTTTGAGGGGGGGAGTATTGAGGTATGTGATGTGTTTCTACTCCTGCTGTATTGGAGTGCTTGGGTGGGGGTCTTTTTCCAATGGTGCTGGTGCTGATTGAAGTGGCGTAGAGGGAAATGGCTATGGAACGGGATTATGATAGGTTGAGGAAGCGGTTTGGATTGGAGAGGCATGCGAGGTTTTGCGATTGGTGGATGTTGGAGGGGTGGGATAGCATATTGCGGTATACGGGGTTTGAGAGGGAAGCGCATAGGGTGAGATACGGGGGTGTTTAGTGGAGTAATGGCGAGGGTGATATCGTGAGAAGTGGGATTTCCGGCACTGGTGGGAGTAAACCGTGTCAGAGCAAGGCTGCGAAGATTGGTTAATGAGGTGTTTGGGAGGTATGGTGCTCTTTGACTGTTCACTTTGCTCTGCAGACATCGAAGATTTAATTATGCTATGTGACTTGTATACTCATTATTCGAAGGCCTGAGTCCTGCATGGAACATGTCTCAAAGGGCCGGCCTGCGGAAGAAACAAGGAAATGATCGAGAAAGACAAGTCTCCCGATGCTGGATTCGGATCCTCAACCATATTGAAGTGGCAAAAGAAATATACCGGGATTTTCTCTTTGGGACTGGTTAGCCCTTGGTGATCGAGCTGGCAAGGCACATAGGGTCATCGCCATTGTTCCGTGCACTTTAAGGGACGCTGGCTCCCAGTACACTACCCACAGACCCATTGGTACCTTCTCGGTCTTCAGTCGATTCACGTTAGGGATGATTTGTTGTTTGGATATAGATAGGTATCAACAATAACTATTTCGCATAGTGCAATCATTGAAGTGTTCTATCCTTTGTACAAGTAGATTATTTCTAGCTATGTCAATATGGTGGGTCATTGCATCTTCTTCAAACATTTCATTCTCGAATATTATCCCAGGGCAACAAGCCAAGTGCTGCAATTTCCATAGCGGATTAGAAATCCGAGGTCTCGGTGGGGACTGCTCTGGCCTTTGTTCTTCCCACAGAGAAATGATTTGTTGAATAAAGCCGCTGAACGCAGTCAATTAATACCACTCTATTCCTTCTGGGAAAATTTTTATGGAAATGTATATTCCCATGTTGGGAGCTTGACACTATCATTCCCTGCAGCTCCACGCATGGCCAATCACAGGTAATTGCCTCTAAGGAATATCCGCATATTGTGAATGGTCTCGGTTTGCATGTTCCTGAGGCGAGAGGATTGGACAAGACGACGAGCATTCATGTCCACAGTCCGCACAGCTTTGAGCGACTGTGCAATGACTTGAAACATTAAAGGTATCTAAATCAGGATGTAGCACCAAGTTATCCGAATCATTTGATCAGAGCCACGTTTCCTCTGTGATATGCAACCTGAAACGCCACATGCGAGACTGGGACTGTTCGCTTTGCAAAGGACGATGATAGGTTCCATTGATCTACCCACGAGGCTACCTTCGAGACCATCCAATCAGCCAATCAGCCAACCAGCCTAAACGCCACATGTCCTTGTACATGAGGGCGCAGCCCGTATTGCATGTCGCGAAAGGGAAAACTGGATTGATCGGCGTTGCTTCAGAGCTTTGTTAATCATCTGTCATGTTCTCAATTCTTCATACTGAATAGCACTGGATGAATGCTATCCATCATGGTTTGTTATAGCATTAACAATAGCACTACGCAGGTCGTTGCCGGTGCTATACCTTGCGGAGGTTACACATCCGCGGTACCCCAATATTGTTGTGAACGAGGCGACTTCTGTTCGGGATATTCCATCTGCCACTTCACGCATCCCAACCCCGAAGGGTCAAGCGGCTACTATATTGGCAGTTGCACAGACGAAAACTTCTCTAGTCCCGCATGTTCATTGGAATGCTGTGAGCTCTCGCAAGTCTACATATCTAGAGGGACAGTATATCTGACCGATTTGCTCAGCGGATACTTTAAAACAAGATATTGTTTTCAACGCGACCAGCGGTTTGTGGTCTTGTTGTTGGGGCTCAAGCGGAATTGATTGTTCGAATCCCTCCAAGGAGAGTTTCGAGGCGCCTTCGCCAGAACAATTGGCTGTGTCTTTGAACACCGCTGTGCCATCTGACTCGTTGGTTTCTTCCTCGACAGAGCCATTTCTAGCCTCGACGACGACATCGCTAGCCTCAGGCATGACATCTCAAGCCTCGACCATGACATCTCCAGCATCCAGTTCCTTGGAATCCTTGACAAAATTCTCGTCCACCACTTCGCCACTGATGATAACGGTTTTTCCACAACCCTCGTCCGCTCCAAACACAGGCCTTGGAACCGGTGCTAAAGCAGGTATCACCGTTACAGGTACTGTCATAGGACTCGCGTTACTGGCGGCAATATATTATCTTCTGATTCGACAAGCAAGACTCCGAAAACCAAATCCTGATGACACAAGGGCTGCCAGAAGTTGCACATTGTATGGTAAAGCGCGATTTGGCGGAGAGCTAGATACGAGGAGATCAGTAGAGTTGGACTCGAGCGCGCAAGTCGAGCTTCCTGCTTGTATGGACACGATCGAAATGGATTAGCGGTCGCTGAAAAGACGACTCTCGGGCTCACGTGACTCTGTCCATTGTACAGGGCGTATTGCCCCCCGCATTCGATCTAGATGCTACCAGGGTGGAACTTAACCTCTACAACGCTCGCATGCCTCACTCAACGCAATCTAGGTCGACTCAGTGAGCAAGCTAGCCTGTGACAGATCTATAGAGCGGTAATTCAACGTAGGAGCTGATGGGTGATGCATTAAAGGATGCTGGTGTGATCATCTTGCATTTGTATATACCTCTTGTACGGTTGCTTCTTCGTAAACACGTTCTAGGGAAAAGTTTAGCCGCTTCATTTATGCGGCTTTATACCACGCATTGCACTTACCGACAAGCCCGTTGAGCCCTTCTGAAGACTCTACATTGACAATGAGATCCTCCTTAGGATCCCAGATTATGTCCGAGCTCTTTATTTCCAGCCCTGATGACTGAGCTAGAGCATTTGCAACCTCCCTGAGCTCAGTTGGTTCAGTGAGGACAGTGAGTTCTTCGTTGCCATCCTCTAACGAGACATCCACGTCAAGAGCACCCGCCTCTATGGCCAGATCAATAGCTTCCACTTCCCCTATCTCTTCAGACTTTTCGAAGATAATCCTTCCCTTCCGTTCGAAAAGATGGCTCGTAGGTGTTACCGAGCCTCCAGCTTTATGGATTATATATCGCAGGTTTTCAAGCGTCCTTTTCTTCGAGTCGGTTTGACACTCGATGATGAGGGCGACTGAAGGAGGCATCATTGCTTCAACCATAACATTTTCAAGTGCAGCACCACTCAGTGAGATCCCTTGACCAATCGCTATAGACTTCTCAATAGTTGCTTTGGGAGTGCCTATTTTCTTTGCAGCTGATATGACTGTCGCAAGACGAGGGTTCATTCGTGGGTCAGGTCCATGGCCTATGTAAGAATTGAGATTTGGAACTTCAACAGAAGAGGTGATAGACATACTCTTAGACGCATTGGCAAGGTCTTTTGCTATAGCCATGCGCTGCTTCGATGTGGTGGCCTCGTATGAAGTTTAGTTTGATAATTATTCCTTGGGCTCAACGTACATCTGCTTTAGCTTTATCATGTTTGATCGTGGACCAGCGGTTATGGCCAGAGTGAAGCCTGTTTGCGGTGGAAAAGCATCGCCTTCCACAGGGATGGAAGACCCTACATAACCGTGCTGGGTACATGTAATGTGTAAGTGATTGAAAAGGTCGAGGCTGCTTTATCGTATCCGCATTCAGCCCTACAGACGATGCCGACTATCTGAAGCATAGACAACAGCAATTGATGAACAGAACTCTATGATCACCATTTACGTGACTGATGTCAAATACTCAGAATGGTGCACCGGTCACGAACGGCAATGGATCGGTCAAGGAACCAGAGAAAGGGTCTTTACCCGGCAGATTTAGACTGGACGTGCCCAAGTTGCACTCCTTATCCTCAGAACAACAAGATCTACACCTCTTCACATACTCGGTGGACCTCGAAGGCTACGTGAGCTCACTAGAATACGATGTGCTATGTGCTCAGCAGATTGAACTAGCAAAAGAGCTTCTGCAGATAATTGGTCTCTCGTCGCCGGCAATCTCGAAGGCAATTAAGAACAATGTGGGTAGGTGTTACACTTGCCTATTGGGCAGAGGCAACAGGAAAATACTCTTCGAGACCGTCAACCAACTGTCAACGTTGATCAGTACAGGTAAAGGAGACAAGGAGCTACAGAACAAGCATGCCGCTGCACATTGTTTGGGTGAGATCTACAGGGCCGCAGGAGACAGCGCTATCAACCTATCAAGTCTTGCCTGCACAAGTCTTCTGCGCCTCCTGAAGTCTGCACAGAACCATGCCGGGCTGAGAGCCTCTGTTTTCAGGGCTCTAGGAAAGATTGTTGGGGCTATCGAAGGTTCACTCGAAGAAAACACAGCACGAGACATTTGGAAACACGGAAGAGCTGCAGCTGCAGGGGATAAGGCGGCTCTGGTACAATCAAAAGCCTGTGTGTGTTTGGAGCAGCTGATCAGCCGCACGACGTACTTCGATACGACCAATGAATATGAGAACCTGAAGACCGCAATTTGGAAAGCATGCGACAGTCCCATGCCCGCTACTAGACATTCGGCTGCTTCATGCTTGGCTTCGGCTCTTGTCAAATCCCATTCAGAAAACACACCATCTAAGTCGTCGCCCAAGGCCAAAAAGTCCAAAAAAGCAAACAGAAACCAGCAAGCCGTCCTTGACGACGGTGACGAAGATGTTTCAAGACCTGGATCGCCTTCAACAAGGAGGACCGTCTCGAAGCTCGAATTGTCTTTACCCGATGTATTCAGACAGTTGTCGTCCCAGTATCATCGTCCGAGCACCAGTAATAGGGCCAGGGCCGCCATTACACATTGCTATATCAAGGTCATGTTAGGTCTAAAGCCTTCAGTCATCGAGTCAAACTATGGGCGAATCGTGGATCATCTTTTGACGGAGCTCTTGAGCAACAATTCCATCACTCACGATCGCTACCGGCTACTACTCACTCGAAGATATGCTCAGAAGATTTTAGCCGATTGCATTGGCTCAAAAGTCCTCGGTGAGACCGGCCGAATAAATGCTGCAAGGATATTGATCAATGGTGTGCTGAAAAACTATCCCCAAGTTCTTAAAGAGGTGCCAGAGCCTTCCAAGCACTCTTTAATAGGCGCACTTGATGCCTTGGCTTCAATAATAAAATCTCTCGGATCAGCTTTCATTACCTTGAGTGACAGCTGTCGAGAAGCACTCGTCCAGGTCCTTCAACATCCGAGCTACAGTGTGCAGATACACGCTTCCCAGTGCCTGCGAATATTCGTACTTGCATGTCCGCAACAACTCCTCTCGTGCGCGTCCATCTGCATGAACAGTGTCACCAGAGAGCTTGGTGTGTTGACTACAGGCCGCCAGTCACCTCGTCGGTGTGTTGGATATGCCAACGGCCTTGCCGCCGTCCTAAGCATCTCACCATCGCAGCCACTGTACAGTTCGTTGGAAATAAGCTCACGCGTATTGTCTACAGCAACAGACTTGCTTAAATCCAGTAGCCAGGCTGAGCTTCGGGAAGCTGGTATCCAGATTCAAGTAGCCTGGATCTTAATAGGTGGTCTTATGGCTCAAGGACCAAATTTCGTGAAGATCCACTTATCACAATTCCTCTTGCTTTGGCGGAATGCTTTGCCAAAACCGTTGACAAAAGAAAACACTGCACAGCGGCAGTCTTTCGAGATATCCTATCTTACACATGTCCGCGAATGCGCACTTGGATCAATACTTTCATTTCTCGAATTTAACAACAGGTTGATAACCACTGATGTTGCAAAAAGGATTGCAACAATGCTGCAGAATACTGTTGAGTATCTGGACAACCTACCAAACAGAAAACAAATCGATGAAACGTCACAGAAACTCTTCTCCTCGCTTAAATTGCAAGACATAGTACTTATGGTCAGACGCAGGGTTCTTCAATGCTATTCGAGGTTGATTAGTTTCAGTCCACATGCGAGCGGCGAAATCCTTACACAGTCTAATCTTCTCACACTTGCGGTGACTTTATTCGCCGATCCTGATAGCTACGCACCTGGGAAACTAGGGTCCTCAATCGCAAATACTGCAGGCACCTTCGAAAGCATCTGGGATGTTGCTGATAATTCTGGATTTGGTATCACCGGACTGGTCTCAGGTTCAATCATCAAAACCCTGCCAGGGGAGCATGGCACTGATAAGAAGCGTTTCCGAACGTACCATAGTAACGAGTACCTAGAGATTGACGAAGCAGTATGTCTACATGCCGACCTTGCTTAGCACTTTAACTAACGATTGTAGCTTATGAGCCCAATATGTGGCGCTCAGGAGCACGACTCTGTCTGCCTATATACAGCCGATCATGAGGAGGCGTGCGACCTACCAGATCCTCCAGCAACAGAGGTAGTCAATTCGGCCATTGTTCTCTTCGCCACTGCTCTTCCTCTCCAGAGCCCAAGAATCCAGGAAGGGGTACTTGAGCAATTAGCCACTTTTCTTTCGTCAACGAGTGTACAGAGAGATCCCGGGCGCAGAGCAGCTGTTGCTGTCAATGCTGCTATGGCACTCCTAGGACTACTAAAAGTCGCTGTCAACGAAACCATCGCAGAAAAAGGAGATCTCAGACATCCCACAGTTGAAAGGACGATCGAGGAAATACTGAGAGTTCGTAAAATCAATATGTATCGTCTAGATGAGGACTAACGACAGCCAGGGATTGGTCATGGATTCTGACCGTACTATCAGATCTATTTCATACGAAGCTTTGGCTAAGCTCTGCGACAATTCTGGGAATACCTTTACAACAAATGAGGTTAACGGTCTGATCGACACTATTGTTTCTAATAGAGATCCCAATGCTCGTGCCGGGTGCGCAATGGCTCTCGGGTCTATTCATTCCCAAGTAGGGGGGATGGCAGCTGGCTTCCACTTGAAGAAGATCCACGGGGTGTTGATGTCGCTTTGCGGCGATCCAAGCCCTATTGTCCATCACTCTGCAATCGAGGCGCTGTCCCACATTGCGGACTCTGCAGGTCTGACCTTTTCTGGGCATGTATCGAGCACACTTGGCTTGTTAGCGCAGTTGTGGACATGCGACAGCCACAACGAAGAATGCGCCCTAATAGCGACCTCAAATGCTGAGTTCGAACAGCCTACAGCCGTTGTAATTGCACATTGCATCGACTCATTAATCAACGTCCTTGGCCCTGATCTGCAGGATATGGGCAAGGTGAGAGAGCTCATGCTCATACTCATGAAGCAATTCGCAATTGACGAAGTTGCGATGGTGCAAGCGGAGTGTTTGCGAGCATGGGAACACATGAATC
The DNA here is from genome assembly GCA_002927785.1 of Cladonia uncialis. Classification (NCBI taxonomy): domain Eukaryota; kingdom Fungi; phylum Ascomycota; class Lecanoromycetes; order Lecanorales; family Cladoniaceae; genus Cladonia; species Cladonia uncialis. Next base: position 7,468 of record NAPT01000889.1, read on the forward strand.
TATACGATTCGGCTCACGTTGACTTAGTGTCTTATGTGCATCGCCTGCAGAGGACTTTAGAATCACCTTACGCCATGATCCGTGACATTGCTGTCGACGGTCTCTATAACCTAATGCGACGTGATGCAGAACAGATACTCGCGGTATCTAATGAAGGCCTTGAGGATCTGATCTGGCTGACCCTGAATGAAAACCCTAATCATGATGGTGTTCGGAATCTTATCCAATCTTGGCTCGGTCAATCGTGCTTGACGGAAGCCGATAAATGGATCTCACGCTGCCATCACGTACTTACTCGGAGCGCTGCAAAGCAGGTTGAAATTGCACCACAGCCGGAGGCAAAGCCTTCCACCCAACCCGACTTGCAGGACGAAGAGGTTGCTGGTTTTGCCGCTAGTGATGGGAAAGATCAAAATTCACCCACCGTACCAGGAGCGACTCAGGAGCTTCTACGATGGCAAACAAGAGCTTTTGCGCTACAGTGTCTAAGTGACTTGACCGCCATCATTGGCAAAGACATGGAATTGGACCCGGAGTCTCCAGCGGGCCACGTCTTGCAGAGTAAGATCGCAGATGTGATCCGGTTAGCATTTCTTGCGTCAACAGCATCCGTAGTTGAATTACAAGTCTCAGGCCTACGGCTCATTGATCAAGTCTTGAGGGTAAGACCTCTAGTTGATCTTCTTAGATCTGTTGCAATTGGCTCATTGGAAAATAGATCTTCGGTTCTATGCCAGACCCAGACTTCTCGGAAGCTCTTCTACTCGAGCAGTATCAAGCTCAAGTCAGCTCGGCATTGACGCCTGCGTTCGGTGCTGACTCGTCTCCCGATCTCGCCGCTGCAGCGGTGGATGTCTGTGCTACTTTCATCGCTGCAGGCCTGGTCACTGATGTCGACCGTATGGGCAGAATCCTCAAGCTTCTAGTGACGGCGTTGGAAAGCTTCACGGGTAAATATGTAGCGCCTTAACGTTTATATTATGCTGATGGCAATTGTAGATGAAGCTCAAGACTCAGCTATTGGCGATCTACGTGGCCTTAGTCCTAATGCGCAGACCATGGTCCGAATGGCAGTCTTGTCAGCCTGGGCTGAGTTACAAGTCGCGAGTACGGAGCAGCAGTATCTTGTGAAAGTCATGAAGCCACACGTAGCCAAATTGACTCCACTGTGGCTTTCTTCGTTGCAAGAATTTGCACGCTTGAGGTTTGAGCCCGATATTTCGAATAGTACGGGTCCAGCAAGACCAGACGAGGGCCTAGACGCGCTGTATGCCGCCTTCAATCGGCAGACTCTATTGAAGGTGGGTCAACTTTCCATCGATATAACGGGCACGCGCTTACTTGCTTAACAGTTCTACCAAGATTCGTGGCTGAAGCTGGTCGATGCCATTGCGAGTCTAATCGACCAGGACAGCGACTTTGTATTTGACGCACTGGACGGTAAGTCGAACACTAATGAGCCAAAGCTGGAGGAATTCGGTACGGACCGAAATGATATCAATTACCGCGACGAGCCTGCTGCCTTTTTCTTCGTACTGTTCGGCATCGTCATCGAGGCATTAACTACGAGACCCAGTAATGATGCACCCAATTCCGAAGCTCAGACCCTCGAAGTACTTTCTGCGCTTAAACGAATACTTCGGCCGTCAGTTTCTGGCAACGCCGTATTTCAAGAAGCAGTTTTTGCGGAAACTACCGAGCTTTTCGACCGACTGGCGCTTACAGAAGGTCTTGATGTCCAAATGGTTATCGTGGACATAGCAAGGAATCTGTGCCTAACCCATCCATCGGCGAGAGAGGAAGGTGATAATGCAGACCATCTCTCTGACGACATTGAGCAACTGTTCGAGCTTACACGAATCATCGTGCTGGTATTAGCTGGCGTCCTCCCAAACCTTGCGGAGCAAAACCCCTCCGCTCGACAGCAACTTCCTGATGAAGCTGTTCACCTGATCCAAAACTCCCTAAAAGCTCTCGTAGACGCATCAGATATCTTTCCTTCCATAATCAAAGCCGACCTCCACGCCAGCATCCTCCACATCTTTGCCAGCATCCTCAGCACTGGCGCCTGCCAAGCCAACGTCGTCCCCCAAGCCTTTCCAGTCTTCAAGCGCTTCCTCCAGAGCCTCAATTCTCCAACCTTAACCTCAACCTCCTCACAATCCACCACGACCCACGACCTTATCCGCGGCTGCCTCCACCGCTTCCTCTCCATCCTCTCCCACGCCCAACGCAGGGAATCAGAGACCGCTCTCCCCTGCGCCAAAAACACCCTCTTAGCATGCACCATCCTCCTCACCACCGCCTCCCGCTCTCTCGTCCCGCACGACCCGCTCATCACGCGCGCTCTCGACTCCATGCTCGACTGCCTGCAAGATCTCGGACTCGCAAAAGTGGTTGCCAGCTGTCTTCGCTCCCTGCTAATGGCATCTCCAAAAAACGAAACCGACGAAGCTATCGCCCGCTACCTGCTGCCGCATCTCCTCCGCTTCACAGCAGACACCTCCCTCCCTGACCCCGAGAACGCAAGATCCCTTACCGCCCACGCGCTCACATCCTTCGTCACCACTACCTCAGGACAGGCAGCGGCTGCGGCTATGTGCGTCGTTATTCCTATGCTGCTAACTCGCGCCTCGGCGGAAGGGAAGGCTGTATATGCGGAGACTGCAACGAGATTATTGGAGCTAGCGGGGGAACCCCTGATGCCGGTGTTTAGGGGCGTGGTTGCGAAGATGAGTCCGGAGCAGAAGGCTTTCATGGAGTCTGTGATTAGAGAGGGCGGAGGGGTGGGGCAGGGGTCGGTGGGGGGGAGGGTTAGGAGGGAGGGGAAGGGGGAACCGAGGATTGCTTTGAAGTTGA
>NAPT01000088.1:0-64209 GCA_002927785.1 Cladonia uncialis
GGGTAGGGGGAGGGGGGGGAATGATGTGATGATGATGATAGGTTGTTATATACCCTGTGCTATTGATGAGGTTTTTTGATTTGGTTGTGAGTTTGTGAGGTGGTTTATATAAATCTCATTTTATGTATCATTTATCTAGGATGTAAATGAAGATATGTTTGAAATCATGAATCCTTCCAGCCCAGAAATATTAGCAGAGATGTGAATTAATTCTTCCACTCGTAATCTCTCCCCTATCTCCCGAGCACAACATGGAGCCTCGATTTAGATTAGCATTTGATATAAGTGATGAAATCTTGATAGTACTGTCTTCTGCATTTCCCTTGCTCTCCTAGCCTAGCCATCCACCTTCAGAGAACTGTTTAGTTGAGTCTCTCCACTACTCCCTTCGTACAACATGGTGCCCCCCTTCAGGATATCATTCGATATAAAGTGGTAGACTTTTGATATCCTGCCATTTGCATCTCCCTTGCTCTTCTTGCCTAGCATTCACCTTTAGAGAACTCTTCATTGGTAGGTGGTGAAAAATCCTATGACATCCAGTCTTTTTGCGTCTCGCGTGTAGCGAAAGAAGCCGCCCAACAGTGGCTTTGCGGTTACCCCGGTTTGCGGGATCATGTTTGAGACGAGGCCACCTTTGCGGTTCGCAGTGAGAACTTTATTGTTGCCCACGAACTTCTGTGCATTTGCTCTGTGACTTGTTGTTGCTGACGACTTTTGCTTTTTTTTCTCTGTTGCATGCGGTTTGGCTTTGGATCCGTGTAGACCAGGTTATTCGTCGGCTGGCGTTCTCAGGCCGGACCATCGTTTTGGGGGAGGATTCCGGGCAGACGCAGATAGCGCACTATTACTCCAATAAGGGATCGGTAGGCGCAATCCTCTATACTCTCAAATTGCCACATCTCAGTATGACTACGCAGGAGATCTGAGAAAGGATTCACAAAGATGAGGTTTTTATGGACTATCTAGATCCGACATAGAGTCAGCCTAGCCTGTAGCTCGATAATGACATTGTCGTGACACTTACTTTTCGTCCAACTGACATTGTCGCAGTCCGTCCCCAGAAGTTGATAACGTGCGCATGGTGTACAGATCCATTAGTGAACCCATTTCTGGACTTGTTGAATGCATCAGTGATCTCGAGGATATTCCCCGTATTGGCGTTGAGAGTCCCTAGTAGGCTACTCCTTGCTCTTCCTTTCAAGGTACGAGCGCCGAGACTTTCTAGGTAAAGGTCCACAAGATGTCCAAGGTCGAACGATGACAGAAGTGAAGAGGTATAGTTAATACCAAAGTAAATAGGTGTACATGAAAAGCAAAAGAGCAAGGTATTCCTGGCAATATCCGAGTACCGCACATCGTCCTTTGCTAGGACTAAGGCCTGTTTACATAAGAAACATCCATAACTGTGGGCAATGAAAACGAGTCTGCGACTGTTGTTGCCAGCTCCGGCTGTCTTCAAATCGGAAAGTAGCTTCTCTGCGTAGATATTGATATTGGCTTTATCGTCACTGAGGAGCAAGTAGGAAGGATAATTAAATGTGAAGATGCGCGCCGGCATGAATACTGTGGGAAAGGAGTCTCTGAGCCAAAGGTATCGCGTTTTGGGGTGTGTCCAAGTCTGCAGCGGTTCTTCGATGAGGCCGGGTATGGCCACGAAATCCAGACACGAAAACTCGCCATAGCATTCCATATCTTTTGACTTCTCTTCGCTAAGGAGAACAAGCCCTTGTTCTACATTGATTTTAGGTGCATTGTGGGCAGTACCGCCAATTGCGCCGTTGGCAGACGCTTCAAGTCCATCGTCCGCAGTAGTGCTAACCGCATCTTTCGCTAGGATAGTAAGTGCGCCATCTTTGGCTTTCGCCACTTTCGACTGGAGGACTGAATTGATAAGATTTCTTGCGTAACTGCGCTTGTAGACTCGTGCACCGAGTAGGTCACTCTCAAAATTCCACCTGTGGTGGATGAGCTCGGCGCTTTCGACACTGAAAATGCTATCCCTGGCACTGCTTGATATAGACATCTGCGAGGGGACGATAGAATAGGCGCTTTCATCTGACTTGAGCAGCTTATGTTGGGCTGTCTGTAGCTGTTCGCTTCGAGCGTTTGAGGTAGGTAGCTCGATTACTTGCAATAAGAGACTCATCGCCTGCACTTGTCCTCGGATACGATACTGGTGATCGCGTAATGCCTTCGCATTCCAATTCAATTTGGAGCGTTGCATAAAACCTAATTTCTTTGATTCATATTCAAGAAGGTCATTCTGGATAGCAGAGATGACTTTAGTACCACATTTGAGCGACTTGTCCAATCTCTCAAGAAGCTCGACATCTCCGGCTTCATTTGTGTAAGATTCGAACCAGTCCCTGATCCGTTTCCATGCCAATTCAATGATGTCCACCTCTTGTATGATAGATGACAATGTGAGCTCAGCCTGCTTGTACCTTCTAGCAATATCGTTCAGACTCTTGATGGTATTGCCACACTGCAAGATCAAGCTCACGGAACCTTCAACGAGCGAAATGATCGATATGGGATCGACCATTTGGACTGAACATGCAACATTGATTGGCTTTTGGACGTAAGGAGATCGGCGTTCTTAGGGGGAGGAATGTATAAAGCTGACGAAGAATGAGAGTCCTTGGGCACTTGTACCGCTAGAGAGTAAAGATGGACGTGAAGTAGGAGGAGAAAGAGACCACGTGTCAAAGTAAAGAAGCAAAGGAGAGACAGCATAGAAGGACTGGGGACAGAAGGTTTCATATTGCGAATATTAGTCAGAGCGGATTCGTGGGAATGGTGGACCTCGTGCGGCAGAGCTCAATTAGAGATACACAGATAAGATAGAGTGAAGTAGTCGAGAGGTTGCGCAGATGGAGTTAGGGTTGGACGTGTTAGGCGCCAAGCGCTGGCGATGACATGGGAAACGCGTATCTATGTCTTCCAGCTGTATCACTAAAGTAGGAGTTCCTGTGCTCCCTGGAGCTCTCATATTTGAACTGACACTACCCAAGCCAAGAGAATGCACGCCTAGCTTGGCGGAGATGGTGCCCTCGTACTCGTGAGCTACCTACTTTTGCCATTCGGCAAAGCGGCAGCATGCTCTGGACTGCTACATCCATTGCTTGAGTGCACCTAATGGCGGGGACCTCATACTTCTATTCTTCTGCGATGAGAGACCATCGTCCTACTCCTTCTGCTTTATTATATGTGATTGAAGAGCTTTCTATTCTTTTCGTATGAGTTTTGATCATGTCGCCACTGTCTTGCTCTAGTACAGTAGTACTGCTTAGTTCTTTCATAATTCAAGTGTTGGGACAATCATCCTCAAGCTGTTCGACAACCTTAACGCCAACGAACTCGATCAAGCCCTCCGTTGCATCTGGATACACAGCAGCGCTGGTGGCAACCGGCCTCACAGACCCTCGCTCAATCGAATTCGATAGTTCAGGGAATCTATTGGTCGTTCAAGCAGGTGCTGGTATTGAGAGCCTTCAACTCCAGGATGCTGGTGGTACTTGTATAACAATCAAGTCAAAGAAAACTGTGGTTCAGGCCAGTGCTGTCAGTACCCTCTACGTATCGTTACTTCAAGCCCAAGACTAATTGTGGACATAGCTTAACCATGGCCTAGCTTTGTCACAAGATGGGAAGACGCTTTACGCCTCCTCCGCTGAAGCGGCATACTCGTGGGACTACGACCCAGCCACGTCCACTGTCAGCGCGACCAACAAAACCCTCGTATCGAACATGAACACAGAGGATCATACCACAAGAACTCTTCTTATGTCACAAAAAGTCAATGGCACATTGTTGATTAGCAGAGGTAGTACTTCGAATATCGATCCCGAGGCGGAGATGCTGTCATCCGGTCACAGCCAAATTCGAGCCTTCAACCTCCTTAACATCACTTCAGCTGGCTACGACTTTGACACCGATGGTCTGCGGTTAGGATGGGGTCTACGAAATTCAGTTGGCGTTGCAGAGCACCCAACCACAGGCGGGATCTACTCTGTGGAAAATTCTGTTGACCAAGCTACTCGCGATGGCGTGGACGTCCATGAGGATAACCCGGGTGAAGAGATGAATTTTCATGGCTACCTGAATGGCACTGAATACGCGCCTCAAGGTAGCAACTACGGCTATCCCTACTGTTTCGCGGCCTGGGCTCCAGGCGACCTACCCATGGATAGTAACTTGACAGTTGGAAGTCAATTTGCAATTGGAGACCAGAACAATACTATCAATGATACCTACTGTGCGGAGCAGACGCCACCAAGGTTGACCTTCCAGGCGCATATGGCCCCGTTGGACATTAAGTTCAATAACAGTGGCAACGATGGTTGGGTGACCTTCCATGGTAGCTGGTATTCATCTCGTCATGTCTCATCCGTCACGTACCCTGGCTAATACGCTACAGGGACCGCACCGACCCTTCTGGCTACAAAGTCTCCACCATACGATTTGCCAATGGCGAGCCTCTTGCTCCAGCAAATAGCAACACTTCTTACACTGACATCCTCGCCAATGCTAACAACTCTGTATGTCCAAATAGTTGTTTTAGACCTGTAGGCATGACTTTTGATAGCCAGGGCAGAATGTTCGTCAGCTCCGACGCAAGTGGTGAGATCTACGTTGTCATGAGGGACCAGGCGAGCAATGGTACAGCCACGGGCAGTGGGTCTTCTGGTTCCGGTGGTGGTAAGACTTCAGGAAGTCAGAGGCTTCGTTGCAGCATTGCTGCTCTGGTGGTCGCAATGCTGACGATCCGTTTCGCCGTTTGAATGCGCTTTCCCCGTCTATATTGTCACGATTGAATACCTTCAATACCTTCATATAGTGAACTATGCATCATGGACCCTTCACAGTGCGATTCACATTGATTTGGCCCGATCCTAAATGAAGATGGGTGAATGAGAATATAGGCATTGAAATTCTAGGAAGGGATACCGATATCAGGTTTTGCCTGTGTGGTAAAAGACTCCTTGGTCTTCCATTCCCTCTTTGCGGAAAGCATTCACCCAATGACAACACAGTTTCTTATTGCGATTTATTCTGCAATCGTCTTACGCCTTACTACAGGTAAAATCTATTATGGCACTATTGGTGAGGGAGCGGCCTCCTATCTAACTGTTGAGTCAAGGTGTTGAACATCAGTCTGCTCATGAAGCACTCTCATCGCCCACTAGCCATACATGGAGCGACACTCATCCTACTAACTACTTCGAAATAGATGTGAAGTGAGGTTAGTGATTGTTCAGAATTCACAACTCGTTACTGAATCCTATTCACATGAAAGTCAATGTCAGTGGTTTGTTTCACATCATTCATTGTTGCCATACAGGACGATTCACCAGCCACCGCACTTCGTGTCGCTATATCCACCGTCGCTTTGCCTCTTCGCCATACAGCTCACATTTATATGTAGGCAACGAGTCTCGCAATTGTCCTTTTCAGAAGTCCAGTTCAATCGTTCTTGCTGGCCCGCTATCACGCCTATCACCACTCTACGTTGACTCCTTGCCGTGAAGCGGTACCCACCCCAACCTCCTCAAGACCAATTGATTCTTCTTTCTCAATTGCTTCCTCAATTCGTCGCATTACTTCCCAGAAGCTAGCAATTTTTCGCAATGGCTTTCAATGCTTTGCCCCTTTCTCCGACGTCGCCTCCAGACATCCGGATATTCTCACTGGCTTTCGATCAGCTCCCTACCGAGGTAAAACTGCCTTTCATAAAATTGGCTTCGGTCAAGCACTCTACTATAAGAAGAAGGTCATGGTCACTGACCATGTGTTTCATGTTCAGATTAATGAACACATCGCATCGTGCTTGGACTCGGATGAAGACATACAAAACTTCCGATTGATCTGCCAAGCTACCAATGTCGCCGTCACACATTATCGTTGTGGTCTCTGGCGCGAGCTCTATGCTCGTCGATACGATGTACGACCAGGAATGAAGGGCATCGATGTCAGAATGACCTACATGATTCGGACCAAGTTCCTTCGCCGGATCAACCATTTCTTTTACATAGGGCAGGAGTACAGAGAGCTCGTGTGCCTGGAAAAATTGAGAGACTTGGTAGTTGGTGAGTAGATTTACAATTTCCCATATTTTCGCGCACACATTGTATACCTGCGTCTCCGTTATTACAAGCAGTTCCAACATAACGTTATGACATTCTGCGCCATGTGCCCCGCGCGCTCGAACCTCATACTGAGTTGTCCCAGAATCTTATGCAGGTGTTGCCGTCGGGTACCAAGGCGGACATTCGAACAATATCCAGGAGATCCACCGATTCATAAATCGTTCCAATTTCCTCAACAAAGTCTTATCACCCATTTATCGCCGTTCTGTTATAAACCCGCTTATGCTCATTCTACAGCTCGTCTTCACTCACTGGCAACTCGATCTCTCTATGGGTTTCCTCACATATGGCTTTGGCTATTCCAAGCATGCAGTATACGGCCACCCAGAGAAGTACCCACTCTTCTTGGACGAAGATTGCATGAAGATAAACACTATGTTTTTGCTTCACATCGTGAATTTCTTCAAGTACCACTTAACGAACGAGAAAGAAGATACGCTATTCAAAGCCTACAGTTGGCTTGAAAACAATCAGAAGCCCAGAGCATGGGACGGTCCATTACAGCAGGGACGTGGCATTCCTGGAGTCAAGAAGCTTGGGCGGCATTGGAAGGGTAGCTATGGTGAGTTCGGTAACCCTACAAGGAAAACTTGCTATGAGGCTTACAACACATCTCCTTGAATAGCCTACCTTGACCCTCAAGCCATGGAACGCATCCGCTCCCTACAACCCGAAGAGGGTCGTGACCCCGTCGACAACATCAACGCCGACGACGGTTTCCAAACCCTCGAGCTCGACTTCTCCTATGAGGCCAACGCAGTCCCCTGGCCCAGAGCCTTCGAAACCCATCTCCACGCCCTCCCGACCAACGAGCTTTGTAAAAAGCTTTATGGCATTTCTAAGCCTAGGACACCGCGACTCCGTCCCACTCGACCCCTCTTTGAGCCGGAGATCGACACTGGCCTCAAGACACCTCCTGATTCGCCAACCACAGGCGCGCCACCGCAACAATTTCCCCGCGTTATACACCCAACGTCAGACCTCCCCCCAACGCCTACTTCGCCTCCTCCTGTGTTGTACCCGAAGAAGGGGCACAACTTTCTCCAGTTCAGCGGCTCCGGTATTGATGCGGAACCCTATCTGTGCTCTGGCATTGTGCATCCGGTCCCACCGCAGAATAAGATTCCTGGTTGGCAGAGAGTCACGATGATGAAGTACTTCGGGTCTGACAAGCCCAAGAAGCGTGGCTCGAATCCCAGCCATAACCCGTTCACTCCGCCAGCTGATGACGAAGATGATGACATTGCATTCGATGACGATGTTGAAATCGATGGTAGCTGCTGGTGCTATGATGGCGTGGTGCTGCCTGGTGGCATGATCATGGTGGGACGCTGGTGGAGTCCTGTCGACACCTCAGAGGATATGGAGTGTGTGGGGCCTTTCATCTTCTGGAACGTCGCAGAACCCTAGGTCAGAGTTGCCAGGATTAGAGATGACGTTTTATTTACATGACCGATATGGCATCATTTTGCATGGCTTGCGATAACGACACTCATTTTGGCGTCAATTAATTCGGATACGATGATGGATCATTTGGATCACGACACTCCTTTTAGAATTTCAATGCGCGTTGGGAACGGACATATTACGTACTCTTTTTACTGATTCATATCTATCATCACGGCCATTCCTACATTTACGAAAGCGGTTACTTCACAACATACTAATCTAGGAGGAGCATCTCACAGCTTGGACTCACCGCCTCGAATAGGACATTCTGGAGCTTGTGCTAGCTCCGTGGTGGACATTTCCGGGCATCAGTGGTCAGCTTAATTCTTTACAGGAACGCATGAGCAACGGGGGGATGCAACGGTGCGTTGATCTAGCAAGATGATATCCTTCAAAATTGGCTCTGGATGTCTATCATCTCAGGCACGATGGAGCAGGAGGTGAAGGTTTCCTGATACGATATCAGATTTCTGGCTTGGAGCTAGATATCTGCGCTGTCTGGCTCAGCTCAGGCCTTCATTGTATTTAGATCTTTTCGTTACTCCATCTCAATCAAGTATGCATTGTTAGAAATCTCAGGACTAATCAATCAAAAACGCTTTCCATTTACACCCTTGTACCTATCTAAACACTACAGTAATAGCGGGTATCGTATCCCTAAAAGAAATTACCAGACCAGGACATATGGTGCTCTATTCCTCGATAGTCTTTACGCAATCCCACTCTCCTTTCAGGTTCTCCTTCCATAAAGTCACCTTATTGTCACCTCCAGAGACCGCTAACACGTTCCCGCTAAGACTCCAACTGACTCGCCATATAACCGCATCGAAATTCAGTGTGATACTCTTCCAGTCGTTAGGTCGTGAGGGGTCCGTGGTCCATATCCGTACTGTTTTGTCTTGCGAGGCCGAGGCAATATAGGATTTTTGCAGAATGGTGGGAGCCCAGGCGACATCCCGCACCCAGTCGGTGTGGCCTTTTAATTCGACGGTAGGAGTGTAATTACGTTCGGTTGGGCTGGATTGGACGTGTGTCAGCATTCGCCTACAAATTCAGGAAAAGAGAAGCGGCTATCGACGTACTTGTAGTCCCAGATCTTTACCGCATTGTCGCTCCCGCCAGTAACGAATCTCCTAACCCCTCCACCAACTGGCTTCGAACTGACTAAGCTTCCCGGCACAGTTGCGGGAGCCCAGCTTACAGCATTCACGCCCGCTCCATGTGCCGGAAATATCTGGTGAGCCCAATTACCCTCTTGGAACTCTAATACCGAGACTTGACCATCAGATGAGGCGCATGCTAATAGACAGCCGGATTCGTGTGGAGACCAAGATACTATATTAACGGAAGCGGTGTGTAGCGAGAATGAGGCGACAATAGTCCAGTGAGACGCGCCTTGCGAGGGTGGTGACTCGCGCCAGATCTTTACAGAGCCGTCGTAGGAGGAGGAGGCAAGGATGGCACCGTATTTGGGATGCGCCTGGGGAGACATATTAGTACCGGAAATTTTGTAGGAGAGGGATCAGAGAGAGGCGGACCCATGAGACGCACCAAACTGCCCCTTCATGTCTGCAGTTGCGGTTAGTATAGGACATGTGCCTCATGTTGGAAAGGTTTATGATACCCTCGTAGCGTTTCTGTCAGCCTGTGCGTTTCGCCTTCGACTTCAAAGATCTTGATCGTTTTGTCCGAGGAGCAAGTTGCGAGTCGACGGCCATAGTAGTCTAGCACTGCGTCATGCTAGAAAGGGTTATTAAAGGTCTGGGAGCTCCCATAACAGGCAATGAACGTACTATCATATCATCGTGAGTCGAATTTGTGATGACTTGCGCCTACAATTGTCAACCTGTACCATCTTAACAGATAATTGCAACTGACCATCTTGAGTCACCCCTCCCTTGGCTGACAGGTATGAGGAGAGCAGAGGACAGCTGCGCATGAATGTTTTAGTTGGCTCAAGAGAGGCGATCTTGCTATCTTGGCATAATCTGCCAAGAAATATCTGCCTCCAGAGGCTCCCCCGGGCGTTGCCGCTTTAGCCAACCCAATAAGGTACATACCCAATCGAGGTGCTAGAGCGCCCCATCCGGGTACTGCACACTCCTAGCCCACAGCAAACACCACACTCAGGACCTCGAAAGCACACAGCCCACTTTAGGTGACTGCACATATAGCTTGGATGGTGGGGCATAACGGAGGGTGCTGGCCTCTTACCCTGAACCTTCATCTCTCACCCCGGAGAAGTCCCTTTACCTCCCCGTCCTCAGCATACTGTTCTGTCTGCCCGTAGCTACAGTCCGGACAAGAAAGCCTTAAGAGCGAACACAAAAGGCCATTTACAGGGTTTAAAAGTTTGGTGCCCGTTATGACGAGGATAGCAAGCGGATACCGGTCTTGCGATATTACCAAGACCAAGAACCTTCATATTGGCTCTGCGCAGACGTTCAGGCTCGCAAACCATCTAGGTGGTTAACACGGGCTACGAGAACGAAGGAAAGGGAGGGGGAAGAGCTACGTCTCTATAATGATGGCGCGAATGATGGCGTAAATACTACAGGACCACAGGGCCTTCGGAGCGGTCTACTCACACTTGACCTCGCTACGGCCAAGGACCTCATTTGCTATACTCTCACCCCCAGCGAAGGGGTCCTTGACAAAGAAGGACCTTTCACCGTCGAGTCTACGGTCGCTTTCGCCGAGTACTTTTCGCTGGATTCACTCGGGTGACAAGCTGCATCATCAGTTACGGAAGATAGATCGGCAATCTACTGAGAGAGTTGCATCTGGCTCGATTGCAGCATGTGCCACAGCTAACAATCGACTTTGCCCTAGTGGGGGAGGCACAATCTGAGGCCAGAGGCAATGATCGTCAACACAGAAAGAAAGAGACATCTGATTAGCACAGGAGAGCCCGTTGCATTCACCGTTACATTTTGGTCCGTTGATAACGCCCACTTCGTTTGTCTACGTAATAAGATCTGAATTCCATTCCTTATGTCGGTCTTCTGCTGGACTGGAACCAGAATTGGTGCACTCGTCCTCAAAAACCGGGATAAGGAAGGAAGGGGCCTTCGATAGACTAAGCGGGCCCTACCTTAGAAGTCTGTTCGTCGAGTAACGCCAGGTGTTAACGATCGTAGAAGACGACGGACTGGGTCTCGATCCCTGCCAAAACCATCGTTCTCAAATTGCGTGGAAGACTTCCATTTTACTCGGGTTGCCTGCTTGTCGTTTCTGTATGTTTATTGCTTGCATGCGTGTATTTGTGCTACGAAGGTTGGCGGAGAGAACGTCAGACTTATGAGGCATATCAACAAATTCCGCGTTCATGTTGAAAAACTTGGCTTCTATGGAGTTGTTCAAAGCGGGGTCCCGATCTTGTGTGGAAAATCGCGGCAGATGCGGGAGCCGAGGCGACAGTCTGCACCAGAACTACCATGGAAGGCGAGTCGATAGGCACCGGTAGTATCGGGGGAGGCATTGACAAGCAGAGAAGAGTCTAAGGCCGGGCAGATGACACGGATTCACAACTAGTCGTTAAGTAACAGTTAACCTTGAACATCTCAATCTTGCTCGTCACAGGCTCCACTGCACTACATGCAGGCAACAGTCTCCACAACCTACCCATCAACGAGTGCATGCATCGATCGGAAATAGTACTATACACTGAGTAATGACACCGTATACCAATCAGAACGGATCTCAGCGCGGCGTCACTGTCCATCGATCGTTTCGTTTAGTGGTTGACGCCGTCATCTATTTCAGCTACCCCACCGCTCTCTTCCTCTTGCAATCTCGCCCTCTGATCTTCTTAATTCCTCCCCTATTATCTACGCCTACATGTCTCAATTGGAATATAACATCATCACTCGACTCTTACCACCACAATCGTCATTGTTCCTACTAAAGCGTGAGGTAACTGTCACCACAAGTCTTACTGCGAGATCTCCTCCTTGAAATTTACATCATTAAACTTACTGTATGCATTGCTCTACCCACGAGCAGTGAACTGACCTATCAACTAACCGGTGTTCTCACAGTTTGTTAGAACCACCACTAACATGCCTTCAGCCACCAAGCAAGCCCAATACATTCATTTGACGTCCGACGACGAGGTAATTCTCCGCTGCAGCCACTGAGACTCAAGATTGATTAACACCTGGCTATGGAGTAGAGCACTGACGCTACGCGTGACGTTGAACCCTCGACCAGCACTCTACTTGAAAGCCCACCAGCAATGCGCAGGGTTCATGAACAGGCTGCGATTTCTCGAGATGCCCGGCAGTACTAATGTTGTCGTTCCTCGCAGTCACAACTACCACGGACTACCCCAGAGCGAGCTCTTCAATGTGTATACATAAGTTCGACGCCGGCGCCGGACGATTTTGTGCGGGGCGACGGATTTTGTGTGGGCGACAGGCAATTTTATGTGGGCGACAGTTTTTGGTGGGCGACAGTTTTTGGTGGGCGACAGGCGACTTTTGGTAGGCGACACCTTTTCTAAGGGCGAAAATTTTTGGTGGGTGACAATCTTTGTATAAACGTTGATTTTGTATGCGCGACAGACATTTTGTATGCGCGACAGCCGATTTGTGTGGGCGACAATCTTTGGTGGTCGATTGGTGGTCGAGTAGGTTCTCCAGACCTTAACAAACCATAACACTGACACCTCTGACAGCGAGCGCGTACCTGTGACCAACTTCATACCTCCCGCTTTGACAGTAGGCAAACCTCCCTACCCTTCTCCGTTCAAGACGCCGACCTGCATCAGTAATCGTCGGGTCTATATTGGTCGTAGTCCCATCTACAATATTATTAATTCAGAATAATCAACGGCCGAAAAAACAGTCTACTGACGCTGCTATTATTCCTAATGACTCGATGAAAGGGCTCATCAAAAGAACAATCTCAGGACCAAGGACGATACTAATCTTACAAATGATGACCCATCAGCGGTATCAACCACTACTCCAAACCACAACTCCAATCACTGCTCCAACTACTGCTCCAACTACTGCACTACTCACTACACCGCGTGCTAAACTTGTGGCGTCACTGCCGCGTTCAATTACCGCGATTTCTCGCAAAGAGATCGACTCCTTCGTACCAAGACACCGACTAAGAAGGGGAAAACCAATCAGACAAGGCCTCATATAAAAAAGATACAGGCATGAATAACGTAAAGAAACCTAGGAAGGAGAAGGCTATGGACGTGGATGACGATGAGGGCCTTGATAATATATCTAGAGATGAAGATACTGCGGTGGGAAACTGAGAGTGCGTATCCTATGGACGAAGATGATAAGCAATGAGAAGCGAAGCATAGCGAGATCAGTGAAGGGAGATAGTAGCTGAGAGTAACTTAGTGATGCGATTTTATGATATTGAACATCTTGATTACTTAGCAATAGGTAGTAATAATTACTAGTGTTAATTAACCGTAAGATAGGTACCTTTGCAGTGCTACGATCAAGTTTAATATCTATATATGTTCTTGGGTTCAATAGATGATTTACAAAGGACCAAGAAGTGCGGGACGATATAATGTTATTCTTGCAGTCTGCGCAATACACGTTTTGTTAGGTTGGTAATTGAGAAGTACTTGGAGCGCTTACCTTCACCCGCGTTCAACTAGTCAATACTGGAATAACTACCTCATTAGGTTAGCCTCATCGCCGCCTGAATCTAGGTAGCTGATTAGCTTAATCCAGCTTTTCATTTAGATAGCTGTCGCTGTATCAATACCATCAATATTATTGTTAATACCGCTATGGATGCCACTATTCGTCCACAACAACTTTCATTAATTAGTAATACTAACGATACTTTATATTCTGACATGTAGTGTGGTATGCGACATCTTAAGCGCCACCAGTCCTCGGGGTATAAATTTAGCTCATTGAATATTGGGAGTGATGAAGATCGGCTTTCCTCGGCTGCGTGGCTTTAGATCAATCACGACGATAGATGCACTCAAATTACCTCGTAGGGCATAATCAACAGCCTTGAAACTGCGGCTATTGTAAGTGGGTCGTCTATTGCTAATTGGACTATCAACTGTCCAAAGATTCAGATTTCAAGCAGTCCCATTTCTTATTTTTCAACTGCAGAGACCCTATCACTCAAGACCACCAAAGATCACGAGACAACATGCCTGGCATACTCTCCGAACCAGAACCCTCTCCCTTCCACATACCTTCTGTTGACATAACTCCCTATGTCGAGGATCCCAAAAGTCCCGCCGCCCAAGCCGTCATTGATTCTATTCGCACAGCCTGCCTCTCCACAGGCTTCTTCCAGCTCTTCGGCCACGGCGTGCCCCGCTCTCTTCAATCCAATGTTTTCTCCGCAGCAAGCAAATTCTTCGCCCTCCCCAATTCCGCCAAAATACCCATCAGTCTCGGCCCCAAGACCCAATACAGAGGTTATAACAAGTTCGCCTCACAGTCCTATGGGGGTGACGTTCTACCCGATCTCAAAGAAGGATTCTTCTTCGGCGCCGAACTCGATCCCTCTCACCCTCACGTGCTTGAGAACCGCTACTACGGACATCCAAATGTTTGGCCGCCGGAGGACCTCCTCCCTAAGTCGGAATTCAAGGACCCGCTCATGGAGTACTATAACGCGATGCTGCGCCTCTCGAACACCATGTTCGATCTCGTCGCCGCGACGTTCCCGCCCGGGTCCCGCTCGCTAGATGAGCTCCGCAAAGACATTGTATGCCCAACGCGTCTCCTGCACTACCCTCCCACTCCAAACTTCATCCCAAAAGACGGATCGACAGCCAAAAATAGTACTAGTGACAATAATAAAACTGACCATCAAAAACCCCAATTCGGCGCCTCGGCCCATACTGACTTTAACGCCATCACCCTCCTCTTGCAAGACGAGCACGAAGGCCTGGAAGTTTTCGACCGCGCCTCCCAAACGTGGAACCTGGTACCCCCCAACAAAGACGCCTACGTCGTCAACTTAGGGGATTTGATGAGCAAGTTGACGGATGGTGTTTATAAGAGTAGCTTGCATCGGGTAGTGAATCGGAATCCGAACGAGGATAGGATGAGTGTCGTGTTTTTCAATGTGGGGAATGTGGATTATAAGATTAGGCCGCTGTGGGGCGAGGGCGAGGGAAAGGGGATGGCCATGACAGTTGAAGAGTGGATGCTAAGTAGGATGAAGTTTGCTTATGAGAGGCATACGAAGGCTGAGGATTCGGAGCGGGAGGTTAAGCCGACTGTGTAGGGAGGGAAAGAAAGGGAAGAGTGAAGACCGACCGGTTTGTCTTGGGGTGTATGAGGGCTTTCGTTTCGTTTGATATGTAGTCACCTTATTGTTATTATTTGACTTTCGTCGAGTTGGGCAAGCTCTCAGCTCCCCTCTAGTTCGTTTGTTGTTTTGTTACAATTGATGCTCTCTTCAACGAGAAAACGGCCTGTCGAAGCTGTATAAATTTCTCAGATATTCTGTCTTGAACAGGTACATATTGAGCACAAATTGTTTCCTCTCTACTCACAGTGGCCTAACTTTCCATTAGAACTGCCTTCCTTTGGTGTAGAAATAGGCTCTTGAGTTTTTTCGCAACAAAGACGAACGTACACATCAAAATTTGATTTCGAAAATGAGAGACAGCCTCCGAAAAGGTAGGATTGACACAAGAAATATGCGCCTAAACCGTACAGCGTTACAGCATGTTTATTTAGAAGCCAGAAGGATGCCACGCATAATATAATTGACTTAGCCGTTTTAAACAGCAGGATAACTATTTGGGGGAGCAATAGGGGGGAATATTGGGAATTTTTCAGGGGCGTGATGAATACCTTGAATGCTCGTGAGATTGGGGTCGGCTCTTGCAAGGGTTGAACCTGGGAAAGACCAAAGAGGAGTCTCTGGTGCTATTAAATGCAATGGCAGGGGGTCTCATCGATTGCCTTATCCAGGCCATGCAATTCCGTGAGCTTTCATGCTTTGAAGGCAGGTTTGCTGGCGCGAGTAATGATCCTTCAATAGTAATAAAAGGTGGAGACTCTTCGAGTGCCCAGGCGTTGGTACGATACGACGAACTCGAATGGTATCTTAGCATTGTTTAAGTGTTCCTTGCGTCCGTAAAGGGAATCGCGAGCGGACTTTACCGACAAAATGAGAGAGCATCAAAGACAACTTCATCCGCGGTCTTAGACAGGAAGCGACAGCGCCCTGGGCAGTCTCTCCATCACTAGCTAGTTTTGAAGGCTTTCTGGGACGCCTGGATGGCGGAATTGACGGCATCATGGCCTACAGCCTTGTTGGCACGCAACGCGACTTTACTGCCATGCCACTGAATTTCGAGCCAGACCCATTGTAGCCCCGCGCCAACCAACCAATCCGCCCAACACTTTCACCCAATTATACTGCTGCTAATTCAGGAGAGCTCAGGTAGTCTACGAAGTTTGAGCGCAAGCAACGATCGATGTCATGGATATGGATGTCCATTATTGTCTTTCATTCGGTTACATCTATCTGTTGGAAACATTCATTAGAAAATGTTCATTCGGTAATCTACATTGCCTGACGGGGGCCATCATCGTTAACAGACAGCAGTGGAAGTATGATTTGCCGAAGCACTTACCCGCATGCTGCTGATGATCCTCCGGGGAGATTCTCTGGTCCTTTTCCGGCCTTGGATCAAAGTTGTTGTTTCATACCATAGAAGCTCCTGTCAATAGAAAGCCCTGCTTCGAGGTACTCGGAATGTAAGCCGGATAACCATTAAGCTCACTACCTCTTATCCCGCCTGAGAATTTAATAAGTATCTTTCAGGACTGGCCGCAATCCTCTTTACCGCTGGCGCTTAGTGTTAACAGCTCTGAATATCCGAAGAACGCCATTGTTTCATTATAATCTCTGTTAACAAACTTCCTAAATTAGTAGCATCTATACGGTATATCCTGCCGGGCGGGTTGGTGTATGCTCCTCATCGATGTTAGTTGGCTTTGGGTAGGATGACACATCCAACTCAATGGTCCGGCTTATTTCATTGCTTCTTTGGTTTGGTCCCAGTTCCAACCAATTATCGTCACTGCCAATCACTCCTACGGCCGTCGTCGAGTCGCTGACGCCAACGGCTCCAAATGTACGACCGAGCTTCGACCTTCCCGCATGGCTACTCCCACCAGAGCTTTTCACTCTGTAATTCTCACTTCCGGGTCTCCGGAAGAGGACAAGAAAGAGAGGGCGTAAGGTAGGCATGCAGGCCGCGAAAATAACCACGTTGATCTCGTTGACATTCCATATCCATAAGTCAACCGTGATAAAGGTGATGTCGGCCCTTGCATTCAGCTCGGTCAACTTTGAGGTTTTTATAGCTGCGCAGATACAGGCAAAAATACCCAAACCCATCAGTACTGAAAGACCCAGTTTTTTATACCAATTTAATTACAGATTCCATATAATACTAGTGGGGAGGAGAGCCAGAGACAGATCTATGAATGCCAACCAACCTATCACAGCAATTAGCGTTTAGACAAAACGAAGGGATAAGTTAGTCCCAAACGTACTGCCCGTAAACAAAGAGAAATCTGTCTGCCTATATGATGGCCAATATACTGCCTTGCCGGCTGGCACCAAAGCTGGATTCCATAGCCTAGGCAATGTTAGATACCTCACGGCCTGCATAAAGATTCTAGACTTACGCTTGGACTGGCCTACACTGCGCGAAGGTAAGAACGATAGCTATGCCGCAGAATAAAGTACTGCCGATTATGGCGGCCCATATTAAAAATGCCCTTCGCCATGTGCTCTTTCCCATGATACGCATAATCAAGGACGCAACAGAAATCTTCCCTGTTGCCAAGGAAAATATTGCAAATGGCTGAGTGATCCAATTGATTCTGATAGCCTTTATTGCTTGCGCCGGATTCTTTTCTAGGTAGTAAAGATGCCTGCAACCGCCCAGCGCGCCTAGGTAGGTCAACAAGCTAGTGAAAATTGCTGTCGTAACCTATTCGAGTCAAAGTGAGCAACTACTAACACAATATCTGGGACATTCCATACCAGAGTAATCAACATAAACCAATCATCCCACGAAGGATTCTTTGTCAATCGTATGCGTGTATAAAATCTGAGGGTCACAATGACTGAGGACAATGCGAACCAAGTCCAAGCGAGAGCATTCAGCTCATTGGCCCTGTTGGTATCGCCGTCTGAGGGAGCGCTCAGAGTGGAAGACATGGCTGCGCTATGGCGAAAAGCGCAGGAATATTGTTCATGGAAGCAGACTAGAACAATAGCCAGAGGCTGTCGAGGAGCAAATGGAACCGAACGAGGATATTCAAAGCTAGAGGGACCTTTGGGTGAAATTTATTATGGTAGATTGCTGAAAGCGCATTGTAAGCACTAATAATCATTATTAGCATTGATATGGTGAAGAAAACCCACCAATAGCATAGCACTACACTGGGTATGCATCCCGCCTGCTGCTTGTACGTGGAAACATCCCGAGACATAATATTCAAATTTCAATTCTAGCCTGCCTCGTACATTGGCGCCACTTGGTGTCCGCTGAAAAGGGTCTGAATCGGCTCGAAGCGGTTGCAGTGTGCCCGGATTACGAAATACGCCATAGATCTCCGGAAGATGATGGGGCGATACATTCTGTACGAACAGCTCATCATGGACCAATTCATTGCGCAATTGGTAAATCAGGACACACTCCTCGGGTTTATTCTCTATTCCGTTCCAAAATATAGAGGGATACGTAAGCCCATAAGCTGATCATGTGAGTCAGTGCTTTCAGAATCCTTCCCCGGCTCCGCTCACACCGTCATCCTTTATCTATTGAAATGTTGCGTATGCTTACAGAGATCTTTGCATGCTAACAACGCAGCAAGCTGGATCGAAACATCTGTAGATAGACTAAAGAGAGACGAGTGTAAGGTTGTAGATCGAGCTTCGTTTACGGCATAGGCTGTGCCACCAATGTCGCAGCTAGATCTATGTCAATCGCTCTTTGAGGCTCCCTGGTTCATTGATATGCAGTTATGGGACCCCAACCCCATGACCTGTAGGCAGATGCACTTACATGATAATCAAGGAGGGCACGTGCTCTCTGTGCAACGTTGATAGCATCCTATGAGAAACCCGCCGTGCATACTATAAGTGATTACACAGCCTGCATAAGCCGCCTTGTGCCGCAGAAATTGTTCCGATTTGCAGCAACGGAGCAGGCCTGAGCGTTGGAAAACAAAACTCCGCTGCGTGAGCTTTCTACCATGTTCGGTTAGCGGCCTTGAGCTACCTTACTTACCAGATATGGTTAGTCCGTTTCCGGACGCCTATCCAAGGTAGGTCTTCTAATCGATTAAATACATAAAATCCTCCAACTACCATTGCTCATGCTAGTGCTATTCTAAAGCTGAGAAGTGTGCTTGTTTTATCCAGCCCTGGATGATTGTGAAGTATACCTTCAAAGCTCTGCTAGCGCGGCGCGTCGAATTTAGGATAATACGTACTTAATTGAATGTTAGTATTTATCACTTAAAACCTGAGAATCAAGGGGGAGAGGTTCCTCATGCCTCTTAAAAGCGGGGCAGTAACTTGCAAGTCCGCCGGCAGGCGCTGACAACGGCAAAATACCTCTCTACGGTGTGGTCGGGATTAGTGAAGCCAATGGAAACGCCGCTGAGGCGCAATGACCAAAATGCACAATGCGTGTTATCGGACCCTGAAATCGGCGCTTCAACCTAAAACATCCATGCCACTACGCAGCTATGCAGTCGTGCACCCATGTACTCCTGCCAAATGCCGGGCGAACACAAGCCAGAATGAAGCAGGTTCACGGAACAGCCAACACCATACCGCGGAGTCCTCCGGGTCCTCAATGGATAAGCACTAATGAAGTCTGGACGGCTGGGACTCAGTACGGCCGAGAGGCCTACAATCATAAGATAGCTCGTAGCCAGAAGAATGTGTCGCAAAGACTACTATTCAACACCTGTTCAGAGTCTTCATTTACTCGAGCGCGGACGCCATAACTTTTTATACTGATTAGATCACGCTCTGAACATTCTGTAATATATCTGTTTTGTCGTGATCACATACTTATCAGCATGTCTTGTCAGAATCTGGAGGTCCCAGCTCTTATTGAATCACTCCGGCAGGCTCTGCCGCAGAAGGGTCCTGATGGATCTTACAATCGGGAGCAGTTGAAGGAGACAGCCGAGAGACTGAGCATCGCGCTTGAGACACCAGGCGAGACTTGTCAGCGCGTGGCCTATTATGTAAGACACTACGTCGAGAGCTCTCAGAAACATCCTGCTTACATGCTATACTTTCGATCAGCCTCTCCGTACAACCATCGTCCGCATTGCGAACAGGTTGAACATTCTCAACATTCTGGTTGAACGCAATGGCCCCCTTAGCGTTGAAGAACTCTCCCATCTAGTTGGCGCAGATCACCTTCTCCTCACCCGCCTCATGAGGTTTCTCGCAGCTATGTATGTCATCAGTGAAGCCGGTGTGGGCAGCTATGTTGCAAACATGATAACACGGCACTTGGCGGTCCCCAGTCTTGAAGCAGGGGTCAATCACACATACGACCTTGTATGCACAGCCGTAATGCAACTCGACCCCTTCCTGGTCCGGACCAAGTATCAAAATCCCACTGATCCAAAGCACTGCCCTTTCCAAGATGGATTCCATACCGAGGAATTATTGTTTGAGTGGTTGCCCAAGCACCCTGAGTATCTGAACAACTTCAATCTATTCATGTCTGGTCAACGAGTCGGCCGAGCTAATTGGCTAGACTTCTTTCCACTAGAAGAACAAGTTGCCACAGCATTCGACGGAGGTAAAGATGGGGTATTGTTGGTTGACATAGGTGGTGGAAGAGGACACGAAGTAGAAGCGATCAAGAAAAGATATCCTTATCTTCCGGGGCGATTCATCCTCCAGGATCTACCAGATACTATCAAGCAGGCACTACCGATACCAGGCATGGAAACCATGAGCCATAACTTCTTTATGGATCAGCCTATTAAAGGTCGGCCAATAATATGACTCTAAATAAAATTGCTGTACTGACGTCCTTGATTTAACTAGGAGCAAGAGCCTACTACATGCGTAATATTCTTCACGATTGGCCAGATGATAAGTGCCTGATAATTCTCTCGAAATTAAAGGCATCTATGAAGCTAGGCTACTCGAAAATTATTATCAACGAAATGGTGCTTCCCGACAAAGGTATAACCTTGACAGCAGCCCAGATCGACATCACGATGATGTGCGCCCTCGCAGCAACAGAACGCACAGAAGGGCAGTGGCGCCAGATAATCGACTCTGCAGGCCTTATGATCGAGAAGATTTGGACGAAGGTGCAGGAAGATGAAAGTATCATGGTGCTGGTGCCAAAGCCAGAAACCAATGGAGTGTAATCTTTGCTCTCGAAAAGCAAGCGATACTGCAGCAAAACCCTTTTGGATGAGCATGGCTAAGTCCGAATGTCGTGTGTACGCAGCAGAACTCTCCTTAATCGCTGTTTCCACTGTCCAAGGTGTCATTTTCAGGTCTCTGCAAGTAGTCAGTGTCTCACAATTCCGTAGGGGCTAAATTTGGTCAAGGAATTTTGCATTCATTACTGATTCTCACACCCGGTATCCCGGATAGCACACAGATTTCGGACTAGAATTTGGTATTTTAATAGACAATAGCCTAGATAGAATTTTCATTATACGCATTTATCCATGAAAATTGCAATGAATCATAGCATAGAAGGCGTTTGAGCTTCAAATTGTCTAAATCCCAACCCCTCCCCCCCTTCTTCCCTTTATACATACTACAGACGGCGTATAATCCATAATAAATATTTTGATTTTTAGATTACATAGTATACTGTATTTGCCTGATCGTTCTACCTAGGGCTGAGCATCATTTCATACAGGAGATCTCAGACTAATGATGCTCTTGATGCTTATCGAATTGAATCTAGTAGAAGATCCTAGAACATTGGACGGCAAGGGTTAATGCTAGCTACATACGCGGTCTTGTATGCTACTACTCTGTATACATGGTGATAATCAGAGATCTAGAATAAGTGCTTAGAATCCAATAGATTGATGATAAGTGACTGTTTAGATAACCGCAGAAACGTTTTGTATGTGCAGGCAGGACAAAATAGTCGATCTCAGCGCATATAAAGGAGAGTAAGTGGTTGATGGATGCCATACCCCACAGCGCGTTAGGAACGCGTTCGAGCCCGCGCAGTAGATTGCATTTGCATGGAATGGATTTGAAACCGCATCTGTAAAACTGCGTAACATGACGTTGAAGTCATTTTGCGCGGTATTGATGCCGCAGGCTTCGCCCTTTCAAGCTAGCTGCATCAGTGCACAGCTGACGCAGACATGCCCCCGTAATTGATACCCACGCCAATAGTAGTCCCGCTTGCGCGCCGCAAGCGCCAAGTCAACGACTGCTCAGCGTTCCGCTGGGTCGCTCGCCGCAGGAACTGTACCTAAGCGCGGCGGGCTAGAGTAATAGCTTGCTCTTTACGGAGAGTGAAAATATAAATCTTGACTTGCGCTAGCGATCTTGGCGTGCCAAGATTTCAGCCCTAGAAATCGGCCCCTAGAGGGGTGCCTAGACAACACCTACTTCGGAGCTGTCAATAGAGGACGCCTGAGATTTTAGATACTCTAATTAGGGGCCTTGCGCCTAAAGTAACCACAAAAAAATTTTATTTTAGGCGTTATAGTACCCCGAAGACACAGGCATACTCTAGGGGCCTCGTCTGAAGCTAGGGTTAGGGCTTTTACGAAAATGGTTAGCGCAAGTCAAGACTTATATTTTCACTCTCCGTATCTGACGTCGCGACCCACCAAGCCCGTAAAGCTATCCAAAGCGGCGAGAGTACTGCTGCTCTTCGCAGCATTGCGACGAGCCTTGAGTGGTTGCCAAACCTAGCAGGAGCATCCTTTCCCAGCCATGCAGGTTAATGTAAGCCGTTTGATGCTAAGGTTGATACACCATGTAAAATATCCGAACTTGGGATTTGAGATTGCCCTTTTTGGTCAGGAGAGGGAGCAGGGTCGTTCTGGAAGAGGCACAGAAGAGCATGGGGAATTGCGGGCAGCCCCGAGCGAGGCCCGAGGGAGCGGGGGGGGGCGCAATGAAACAGCAACTATTGGGGCTCCTCGTACTAAGAGGGGCGCAGGAGAACAGGAGCCTGGTTTGGCTGCCCCGGTAATTGGTTATAGCTGCCCATGTTACTGATGGGATAATTGCACGGTGTTGCCTAGCTCTGCCTGCTGATCGGATTCTCCTGATTCGCCAGCTTAGGAACGAGAGCCATTGCAGAAATTATTGCTTAGAGAACGCGGGAGCTCCTATTCATCAGCCCACAAAGCAAAAGGTCATCATTTTTACATGGCCATTCTTTTGCCAACCTACAACATCTCGGGACCTTCTACCGAGAGCGATGCAAGCATATTTTGAGAAATCTCAGATACCACATCGCAAACCTTGAAATAATGTTTTGGTTGAGCTCATAGACACGATCAGCCTGTGTAAAAGGGCGTCCGCATATTCTGTAGTCCGCGTCCTCTAGTTCCGGCGAGAAACAGGATTGAAGTAGTCCTAGGATTCAAGACCCGGCTCGGTATTAACCTGACTTTGCACGCCGCTAATTCAGGTGAAGTCCTGAAGAAGTAGGGAGCAGCAAGCGAGGTCCGTCTTACCCCCACAAAACAAAAGCCATCAAAAAGGATCCGATTCTCTAGTCGTCTCAACCCATCTTACCATACTTCGTATCAGCGTCCACCCTCGCGAACATACTCCCATCATACATGCTATCCACATAAACCATTTGCACCTCCTCTTCTTCCCTAACAAAGTTTGTCCTTCGTACATTCCCAGTTCCCTCCTCTTCATCGTCGGCACTTTCCACTATTTCACCCCCTCTTATCACAACCCTCACGTTCTTGGCTCTGGTATAGGGGTTTTCAATACCAGCACAGGTATTAGAGAGTACTTTTGGCTCAGGACGGGAGCTGTGAGCTAGAGCGAGCTGGTCCGATAGCCTTCCCCACGCTTGGGAGCTGCGCCGTCGAATGAGAATGTACAGAAGATGCGCGGTGGCAATGCAAATGTATACGGGGAGTATAGCAACGGAGACAAAATCCGTCGTTGCTGAAGCATGGTACGTATAGATTGTGTTGTGAAAGAAAGAAGAAATCAGTCAACTACGCCTGGGTAACGCTGAAAGGGTTACGAAGGGTTGAATTGAGGGAACTCACTGCCCATAATCTGGCCTTGAAGAGAAAAAGCGGTCAGATCAATTCCTTTCTGGCGGTCTTCAGGACTTATGTCGATTTCGTGCCCTGCAACGGGAATATATTTGGTGCATTGATTTGTGCCTGCACTTGATCCTTCGAAGAAGAAGACGGGCGATTCCAATTGCTGAGAATATCCCACACGTGCGACACCCTCTGCAAAGTAGGTCGTGATAACAGATTCCCAGAATTGATAGGGATTGGCACCATACTCGTTTTCAACGCTGTCGAGCAATGGAAAATGCGTGTGACCCGTGCTCATAAAGAGATTTGCGATAGTCGAGGCAGGGCTGGTCAGCTGGAGCGTCGGAAAAAGATAGGGAACGTTTGGTGTCAAGGCCTTAAGCCAGTCCGTGGTCGCTTTGATGTCCTTCCAGTCGCTGTTACTGGCCGGAAGAAACTCTGATCCCCCGTTATCGTCATGTCTTTGACCCACTACGTCCGCCGAGATCGCTATATCTAACGGGCCGTCAGACTGCACGTGGTGACTTTCGTCCCACCGAGCATCGATTGAGCATCCCAAAGCAGACCGAGTCGTGTCGTTAGAGTTCGTTAGTGGGGCGAGGATTATGAGACCCGCCGTGACGGCATCAATTTCTTGTGCCCCATCGATCCATACAGTCATGACTAGGTCAGGACTAATCAAGGATACTTTATCCTGACTCCAGGTGTCCGGCTTGACTGCCAAAGATGTATTGGAATCGTAATGATAGGTCTTGTACAATTCCGATTGGCGAAGTTGGATCTCGCCTGTATTGGTCGCAATGGTTTTGCCATAAACAAGCGGTCCTAACATTAGGGGCTTTCGACTTGACGGTAGACACACGCCCCTCTGTATATTTGGGAAACCGAGGTTGGTCCCACCAAAGTATGTTTTGAACATACCCGGTGGCGACGTGAGGAGTTCTGGCCCACATCTCTAGATGTTCATGAACATTCACTATTCTCGCAAAAGTCTCTTCTCGCGCAATAAAGCTCCAGTCCCAATGAGTAGTATCTGACGCACTATCAAGCAGGGTTTGCATCTTTTGATAGGCGCGGGACATGCAATGATCGTTTGTGAAACTGTTGGGCTGCGTACAGGCAGTAGGATCAGAGCTGTTCAAAGGAATCGGGCCGCCAATATGGGCCCTAGTCAGCGTTGTAGGAAAAAAATCGTCCAAACTTCCGTTAAGCCAAGAATGAGGGGTATAAACAACTTGGTCCTAGGTGAAAATATTTATTTAGTGCATCTGTTTAGCCATGAGGTGGAACGTACGGCTAGCCTTGGTAGCATAAGGACAGCACTAGCGGGCCCTATGACGAGAGCAAGGAGAGCAATAATGATAATAAAAATCACAACCAAAGCTCTCTGGCCTTTGGCTGATGCACTCCAAAGCCAAATCCACGTCGCCCTTGAGCAGAAGACATCGAATCTTGAGAAGGTAAACCCTGAGCTCACCAGATCTAGTGGTAAGCCTTCACCATGCAAAAGCTGGTGTCGGACCATCTCAACGACGATTTTTGTCATACTAGCTATCGGAAGAAGTTCCTATCGCATACAGTTAGCTCCCTCAGGTAGACATGGTCACGACTTAGCCAACCCTGTACTTTTGCAGCGACCTGAAATGCTGCAAGGGAGTAAGTGGTGGTCCATGACCCAAATTGTAACGTAGGACCTATGTATACACTTTTTAAATTCAGAGTCATTAATATTATACAGATTAAGATTGGGAAAATGTGTATTAAGCCACGAAAAACCGCTAGTTGGGAAGAAGAGTCGATGATGGCTTTCTTGTTTTCTTCGTGCTGATCAGGATCGGAGGATTTAAGACGCTCTTTTGAGTCAGACCGAGGCATCATCTTACTACCTAGTGAGATTACGCGATTATATGTAAGGCTGCCACAAGAGTATTAGAAAATTTACCTGAGAAAAGAGGTATTTTGGGAACAAGATATGATTAACGGAACTGTTCTTTATTGACATCTTCGATGTTCTATAGAGGGTTGATGCCCCTTATCTTATAAAGCCTCCTTCTGTCAATGCTAAGGTTGCCTGCCTATCACAACCATTGGGCAGGATTATGCGAGATTCGCTGCAGCGTAAGCACAACAAAGCGTGGCGACCTGAAACTAGGAGAATAGGGATGTAGCATGGCGATCAACGAGCTCATCCGCGAAGACCACGGAATATTAAGAACAATCGACAACACTGAGGATCTTCCTTCGCCTGCCAGAAAAAGTAGACAAAGTCTTGCAGGAGGTGCTCTCAGCGGACGCAGAGCGAAGCATCCGGACTAGATCGAGGATTTTCGAAGTATGGAGGACCGCAATGCCCCCACTTTGTGCGGAGCTGAAATCTGACTGGGAGCATTCGAGGCGAGGGAGCATCGAGGAAGCACATCTACCTAGCTCCAAGCCACTGCCAAGCCCGCCTAGGCAGTACCTTAAGATAAGGTATTCCGCGCGCTTGGCGCTATTGCCATGCAAGCATGGTACGCTATTGTTAGCAGTTCCACCGCATACCTATTGTAACCCAATAACTCTTCTAAGGATATGTTGGTTTATTACAGTTAATACAATCATTAAAGCGCAGGAGCAATGTGGGGATCTTTTAAATCAGTACCGAGTTATATAAGGCTTCCAATAGACGAGATGGTTTAGGGTTAGCCCTATTTCAACATCGAAACGACAAACCTCGGCTTCTCGACGCTCTAACATTCTTTAAAGATGCTACAGGTCATTCCTTCCGTACTTCTACACTTTTACATCTTCACGACGACATAATGGCAGACGCTCTTTGTGGACCTTCGAACCCTCTACAGACATTCCAGAAGCAAGTATCTGTGGACAGGACCCTACAGCAGGACCGATTTGCCGCTCGCCAACAACAAGCGGAGGTACGTCGCTGTGATTGCCACTAATTTGATTGTGCTTATTGATGCTATAGAGTTTTCGATCCGCAGCAGGTCCATCTACGGGCGTGCTAGACGCCGAATTCGAAGCTTTCCAAGCAGGTTATCCCCTCGAAGCTGGGTTCCCGGAGCCCCGATCGTTCTCTACTGGACTTCATGGACAAGCGTTTGGGCCCAGCATTAGCCAGCCGCAGCTTCCTGACTGGGCGTCTGACTTTCAAAATCTGCGCTTAAATGAAGCTCGAGCTTCTCCAATTCCACAGTCTCAGTTCCATCAACGCACACCTCTACAACCTAGTACCCCTACCGCGTGGCACCAGGACTTCTTAGGGCAACAAAGCCAATCTCATACATATCAGGCGCAGCAACAGCAAAGACCTGCCAGTGGGTGGGCATATGGATACACAGGAGGTCTCATATCAGAGGATCAGAGCACGTTATCTGCCAGAGCTAAGCAAAAGCAGCCAGAAATGCAGATTGAAGATAGTTTCGACGAAGCCGCGTTTGAGAACGCTTTCGAGGCTGCTACAGCAGAGTTCCAGCAGGCAGAGAAAGAAGAGCTACAACATGATGCCACCGCATACCAGGATTTATATGCCGGGCAGAGCCCTGAGACAGAAAGTTGGATGGAACAAACTCGAATAGGAGCCGACAGAATATCCGAAGACGCTCGAAAAAAAGAGAAGCATCACAATAATCATGATGAAGCAGACGAGCTTGCGAGGACCGCAGGTCAGCTATTGGAGAACGTGAGAGGCGACCAGAGTCAAAAGTTCCGGGAAAGCAACTTTCTTTCTCTGATGCGTCAATTGCGGGACAGGGAAGTTCGAGTCGAGGGTGATAAGCTTGTCGATGTCAGTATGCCTTCTTCTACTCCTTCTTAAGTGGAGAAGACCAAGTATGCTTTATGTACACTTAAGAGGCTGTGGACACTACAACAAATACTAACAGGAGAGAAGGCGTCGCAACCTCTGCATCCTGGCGGTGAGAACTATCCGACCGAAGGAGCCGATGCCTAAAGTCAAGCAGACTCTCCCTGGAACAATTCCCAGAGCACCCTTTTTGGGGCATCCCTGAAGAGATCAGTCGAGCCTTAGATACTTCCAGACTAAGAAGCAACAATGGAGGATAATGCGATCACATAAGCCTGAAAATCTAAGCCTTGATTTCGCAAGCCGATGTTGTTCTCAGCAATCCAGAACTCCGTCACGCAGCGTTTCCATCACTACAATGGTTTCGAGACAAGCAGCTTGCTCAAGCATGGATTAAACTTCTTGCTGGCTAGTGCTACGCAGCCTGAGGCGCTGGAAAGCTTTTTAGTCCTGAGAGTCAATACTCTATGCAACTCACTGGAGGCCAACGGTGTGAAATTTCACAAATTAGCCTGAGCACTTACGGTATTCTTACTGAACGCTCGAATCTGCGAATCAGCGGAAACCAAGGCAAGCTCTACACAGTGTAGAGCGTTGCCATGCAGCAAATCAACCTACGGAGGCGTGGAATCGATCTCATCAATTGTCCGA
This sequence comes from Cladonia uncialis, assembly GCA_002927785.1. Taxonomy (NCBI): domain Eukaryota; kingdom Fungi; phylum Ascomycota; class Lecanoromycetes; order Lecanorales; family Cladoniaceae; genus Cladonia; species Cladonia uncialis. Next base: position 28,320 of record NAPT01000088.1, read on the forward strand.
GGCACTGGTGGCACGCTTATATCGGCGCCAGGCTCTACGAACGAGCCACACTTAATGAAAGGCTACTGATTTGATGACAGACCTCAGTCTGGAGATTCTAGTATCTAGTCGTATGCCCCTGAGCATTAAACCGTTTTGTGGCTAGTTGGGACATTGTCTGTGGCAGCTTTTGCCACTGCAGCAACATAGGCAAAAGAGTCTGCAAGAACTTCCCGAACACAGTTGCTAATACAGAGAGAGGCTTGCCTACTTCTTTATCTGGCATCAAGAGGCGAGGGAGGCATGACGGGCACTCTATAGTTCAGCGGGTGGAGTATCTGAGTCGATCAGTCATGCGGCATCGCTAGTCAAACAGCCTTACTACTGCCCATTGGCCTAGGCTAGTATTAATACATAGCGATCGTCTCCTAATGTTGCAGTTCCTCGTGACATATTGACTCACTCAGTAGATCGTCCCTAATGATCGAGTTGGCACAATATATTGCGGTGCCATCAAGGCCGAACTGCCCTGAATCAGCTTTACTCATGAGAGAATAATCCCAATCTCAAGCCGCGGCCCGCGGATGTCCTCGTATACTTGTGGCCACATTTGAGAAATAGCGAAAATCAAACGGAAGCTTGAGATGAGAAGCCGCAATGACACACAGAACATAGCCTGGCGGGTTGGGGCTGGATGGTGGTATCTTACTACTTTTGGGAATGTCTTGGGAAATACTTTTATGCAAGATGTACTACTTTCTTTTGATTGTATCTGAATGGCTGATAGAAACTCTGGCTCCAAAGCTCCCACAAAATGCTCGAATAATAAAAGTTTTCGCTCATGCCTGTCCCACTCGCTGAAGGGTATAGTCACAAATCAGGAAAAAGGTAATATACGGCCGTGCCTTTCCCTTCCAATCTAAAACCTACAGATCGGGACTGAATGATGTACGGCATCATCATCGCAGTCCTATTACGCTCTGTAGAAGAAAATGTTGGTTAGTATTTTTTTCGTTTGCAATCAATCGACTAGCAGATAGTGATGAATGCTGTTGAAAAGACAGGGGGTACCAACCATTTCCAGCGTCCAAACTCTCCGTATCCAGACCTTGAGTTTGCCTTCTATGCCGTCTACATTTTCTAACTCTATCCCTTCCCACCAACATCTCCTTGCGGGCTTCCTCCAGAATAGAAGGAGCTTCTGCGCCATCCCTACTGCGTTGCTGCCTGCAAGGGTCTCGCTGCCTTTGATATCGGTTCGTAAGCGGGCGAGAGCTAGACTGCAGATGACGGCTTTGTTAGGCTCGCCTGCGCGGTGGCCCCAGCGGTCGTCATTGTTAAACCCCCTAAACATAGGTTAGTCACTAGCTAATGGAGATTCCGGTAATACACATGGGTTACACGGAGACTAATACGGGAATTTCAATTATTACATACCCAGCCGTCAGCATTTCAATCAAATGCTGTTCCGTTGTCCCGGTCTCATCACTCCTTCTCAAACCGGAAAAGATGCCATCCTGTTTCAGTAGCGCTCGGCCCGCTGCTCTCTTGACCTCGATCATTTCTGTCTGGTCGATTTCTGCTTTTGGTGGTATGGCGTAAAAATCCAGATCTTCCCGTAGTACAATTATACCTGCTCGATCTTGTAGCATATCTCGCGCAGAATTGGTTGAGGGATCTGTTGAAGTTCCGAGAGTGTCGGATGGTGAGCCACTTGGTGAGGGTGAGCCTGAAGGTATAGTTTGGGCAACATTTCGGAAGAATTCGAGCATGTATTGTAGTGATTGAGGATCGTACTGGAAAGGGCTGTTAGATATGGAGGCGTTTACAGTGTCCAGGAGCTGGTGAGAAGACCTACGTCAACAGGGTACACGTCTCCGTCATGGAAGGAGTTCATATGACCATCAGGTAGAAGGCCATTGGGAAAGAGGGACAGAAGGACGAATTCGGGGAGGGTGAGAAGTTCATCTCGTGATAATGTGAAGCGAGTCCCTCTGTAGATGTCAAGTTAGTCTGCGTAAGAGCAAGGGTCAGGGGTCAGCCGTGCCTGAGGTCCAACGTGATGTGTTCGTCAGCGCCAACGTCTGTAGGAAAGATTCTTCAGTACTCTATCATCACATCACGCCTATATGATTCGTACCTGCCAAAGTATTCACAGGGGCTGGTCCAGTTTGCTGGACCTGGGTGATTATACTCGCCGCGCCGCCTGCCGCAGCCATCACGTATGTAAATGAGTCAAGCGGACTCGAGCCTTCTGTATATGGAGGTGGTGCTTCCTCGTCTTCTGCGTTCTTCGATGACTTCCCTTTGGTGTCCGCTGGTAGCGCAGCCTTAGTCTCAGCCTCTGCAACGGTTGCTCTGCCAGTGACAGTAGGACCTTCAGGTGGAGCTGGACAGAAAGCTGGGGGGGGATCACTATCAGGCTCGGTGACGGATGCTCTGAACCGGTCTGGTGAGTGCGCTGGCGGGAAATAAAGGGAGGAGAAGGGTGGTGGAGCGACAGATGGTAAGAGGGGCGCGGAAGCTGGTACGGATGGATCTTCCGCTGCCTCTGTATAAGGGGGTTCGGCGTCGTCGCAGGGAGTAACAGAGGCTCTGAAGGATACCTTGTCGGACACGGACGAACCGTCACTGGAGTCTCGTGTCGCCGACAACTTGATGGTTGTTCTCTGGGGTCATGGGTTGATTCCCGTAGTGTTGGATTTCCACTTGCTAACGTTAGGATTTGGACCAACGGACCTAGAAGTACTGTGGATATGATTGAGAGGTGCAGAGCAAGTGTGTCAGCATGTCAATTGAACGTCCAATACCCAAGCATTAGTAATGGTCGCGATACTATTGTCCACAAAACATGCAGGGTGTCGTCGTTACGCTTATACCGCTTGCTTCTTGGACGCGATCTAGAATAGGCCACGCACTAGGTCCTTTTGGGAAGCACTGCAGATGTTATCGTCCTGCTTGGCGATTCTTACCATCAGACAACGATAGCTGTTCATAAAAACACCCAGAAGGAAACAGTCAATAACGTTTACAACTGTATGTATGTTATGTTGAAACGTAACATTTCCTCATTTCGTTTAGTTAGGGGCTACCAAGAAGAGTAAACCCGCCGAGGACGGTAACCACTGGAAAGAAGCAATTCTTCATTGTGCCTTTCGCGCACATGGCACGGGAAACAGTTCCAATTATCTCGTGCCTTGCATTAAGATGCAGTGAGTTACTGTACACACCCCGCGAATAGCAAACCGAGCCGAATAGTCCCCAGATTCGACATGCAAGGCATAGTCAACTTCACTCTGCTTGACCAATTGGCAAGGCCACAGATCCGAGATTGACTATTTGAACTTGACAATCTCTGCTTCTCCACAGTTACATGTGTCTATGTAGATACTAAGGCCGGACTTGGGCATCTACCATCCGGGTTCTTTTGCCTCTTTGCGGAAGGCCGCGGGATCAAACTCTATGAGAACTACATCCGATAGCAGATGTGGCATATCATCCTAAGAAAAGGGCGTCAGTCAGCTGCTGGGCCCTATCCAAAAGCGCTCATCCCTACACAAACCCACCAGTGCCGTTTCCGCAGCTCCATCTCCTCCCAAGCCTACGCCAACATGACCCCCGACGCATGGGACAGCCATATGCACGTCACAGATCCAGTTCGATTTCCGATTTCCAAGAATGCAACCTACAAACCACACCTCGCAACCCTTTCCTCTGCTCTCGCCAATGCCCGTCAAACGAATCTTCCCAATCTCGTATTCGTCCAACCATCCACCTACGGAACCGACAACGCCTGTCTCCTGCATGCTCTGAAAACCGTCGGCTTGTCCCGCGGCCGCGGCGTTGTAGTCATCGATCCTGAGCAAATCAACTTTGATACCCTTAATGAATGGCACGCGCTTGGTGTCCGCGGCGTACGACTGAATCTGAAGTCCGTTAATAAGAAATTACCAAGGGAGGAGCTTGCGCGTGTTCTCCGTGCTTATGCCGGTGTGGTGCGGCCAATGAAAACATGGGCGTTGCAGCTGTATGTCGATCTTGCTATTATGGATGATATCGAACCTTTGCTCCCGGAATTAGGCATTAAAGTGGTGTTCGATCACTACGGTCATCCCTCGAGCTTGACACCGCCACTGTCCGAAATACCAGGATGGAATGCACTGCTGAGAATGATGCAGTCGCATTTGGTCTATGTCAAGATCTCAGCTCCTTACCGGTTATCGAAGGATCCTGAGTATAAGGATCTGGAAGTCATGAGTAAGGAGCTGTTCCGGGTGAGGGAGGGAAGACGGGTGGTTTTCGCTTCCGATTGGCCCCATACGAGATTCGAGGAGGTCGACATTACGCCGTTTGTTAAGAATTGTTTGGAGTGGTGCGGCGGTGATGAGAAGCTTACGAATAATTTGTTTAGGGATAACGCGAGGGAATTGTGGGATATAAGCTAGTATCATAGGTTGCCAATGGGTGTTAAATAATCTGTGATAGTAGAAGAGCTCTGGGAATAAGCCTTCCAAAATAGGTTCTTCGCGATTGTAGTGCGCGGGCTTCTGCCAATTCAGCATCCTTGATTTGCCCATGATAATCCGACGAGACTTTGGAGCGTGCATCGCGCGTTCCTCCGTCCCCCAACAAGATACTGGGGGTAGAAGCCTGATACTTAAGGCCGAAGAATATGAATCCAGTCCTGTCTCTTCGAGCTAGTCATCTTCGCTATCGCTTCCAAAGATAGCCTTGAAGACAGCTTCTCCTGGCCTTTCCTGTTCCAAGGCTTCATTCCGATCAGGATCAACCACAACCGCCCCAACCTTACTATGTCCTGCTTCGTCTCCAGCATTGCTTTCACTGACTTCTGAGGATTGAACAAAGTTTCTCGTGCCACCACCCGTCATCCGTAACTCGTCCATATCCTTCTTCCCTACCAACTCTAGCCTTTTCTGAGACAATGCTGTAGATGACCCTGAATCTCCTCCGGCGTCGGCCCCAGGCGGCTCCTTTCCCGGATTGACCTGCACATGTGCAGGCGGCTGAACATTGAATCGCTTACACAACAACCGCGTAGGGTAGAAATTCTCAATTGACCGTGTTAAGGGACCGTACATGCCAACGGCGGCCGCTCCCTCTGCTGGCGTCTTTGTTTTACCAATAGGCTTTGTGAGCAATTGCGGTTCTCCGACCGAGTCAGTAGTACTGTCCAGCTTAACATTGTCAGTCGCTAATTTCGGTGCTGATGACGAAGACGTAAACCGTGTGGCCATGGTGCCAGTCATAGGTTTGAAGATCTGCGCTGCGCGCGCGAATTCATTCATTTCTACGACCCAGTCATCATTTGTAGTCCCGGGAGGGCGATCAGGTAGTGTTCCTTCCGGACGAAGACCAGCACGGATCTCAAGGAATGTACGGTAACGGGCCCGCTTAGCAAGATCTTCAGCGTACGGCATCCAGCCTGTTGTGCCTCGGCCCAGGGCTATCATTGCGGTATCTTGATCTATATTAGGGATCAGAGACTGAAGTGTCTTAGGCTGTGATGATAAGGAGGACTTTGGGGCCTCACCCAGTGCGGGAGGCAGGTTTTGATTATTGGTTGCAGAAGCGATTCGGCTACGGGCATCAGGAGTAAGGAAATCGAACACGGACTTGCCAGGAAGCTGAGTTTCGCCTAAAAGGGCAGCGCGGGACTTTGGTGAGAGCTTAGAAGCAGCAGCCACAGCGGCAGCAGACTGATAGGGCTGACTAGAGGGCGATGAGGTTAATCTAGAGGGTTTCTTGGACGATATCCAGTCCTGCGGAATGTCTGGGGGAGGGTACTTTCCGTCCTGGGAAAGAATCGAAGATAGAGGATCAGAATTGCTGGATAAAACAAAGCCATCCAGAGGTAGACGGCCATCATGGCATCTGCGAATAGTGGAATTGCCTTTTGCTGTACCGGCCTTCTTGGAGATAAAGACCGGTTTACTGTTGACCAATGGGTTCGCTGAGGATCTGCCGGATTCAAGCTTCTTCTTATTCTTCTTGTCCCCTCCTATGACGCGGTTATAAGATATCTGTGGTCCCATTTGGTATGGGTCTTCATCGTCAGAGCCATTGTCGTTGAGGATGCCAACGCCGAAGCCTCCTTTCCGTCCTGCTTTTTTCTTATTGATCTTGATAGAATTGCCGAGCGTTCGGAAACCTGCACCGTTTTCATCATCTTCCCTTTCATGATCACCAATTCGACGGCTGCTCTCTGCAACATGAGCTTCTGAGAGTTTGCCTTGGCCTTCAAAGCCAAGACCTTTCCGATCATTCTTTTTGATGATTGAAATCATGCTCGTGTTCTCTGGTGTGAAGAGATGCATTTGCTGGTCTCCTCCGCCGTCTCTGTCCTGGTCATCACCCAGCTGCGCCTTTCTTCTGATCTTAGGTCCTACACCCTGCCCTTCGCGCCAACCCATCTTCTTCAGCAACTTGACACCCATAGTCTCTCCTGTAGTCTTGAAAACATCCATGAAAGAGTCATTCTGCAATTTTTCCTCTGCTGTAGACCCTAGCCCTCCAAAAGACTCCGCGGTCTGAAGTTTCCTAGCCTCTTCGGCTTCAGCCAAATCCTCCTCATCCATGAAGTCTTCTGGTCTTTGCTGAGCTGGAGCAGCATCTTTCTTTCGGTTTGAGCGTGAGGAGATGAAGGTCGAGGGTGTCCAACCTTCCTTCGATCCCACTGTATTGAAGTATCTGTAGTCTTACTGTTGATAGCGCTCCAAGTTCGACATGCTTGGGTGTGACTTACCCAGCACTAAAGCCACCAGTAAAGGCGCCGTGCAGCCTCTTTCTCCCTTGCTCATCCGTGACCTCCTGTTTCCAAATGGGAACATAAGATCCATCATCGCGAGTTTCTGCATCCAAAGGTGGAAGGGGAGTTCCGTATATGACATAGGGAGATTGGTGGGCTTGCAGGTCTGCTTCGAAGGTCGCACGCGATCGTTTGGAGGCCATAGTGATTGAAGCCAGACATAGTCAAGGCCTGCGGACGCTTCCTGACATCCAAAGCATGCGATATGCTCACAAAGTACCTTAAGAATAGCCCACTAAATTGTGACAGAAAGGTTCTTACCTTGTATGGACTAGTGTCGGTTGAACCCTGGGGTTTCAAATCCCTTGTGAGGCTGGTGTGGAGCTAGAAGCGTGTTAAATTGCCGCAGCTGCAGGGCATTCGACAATGGCATGAGACGACGTTAACGTTGCGAGACAAAGTTACGTCTATACAGCATATGCAAGTGGCAAAGGCGCCGCTTGAGGAATTTGAGACCCTGGTCTTCCAAGGAGTTGTCTACTCATTGACCCTCCGCCGAACTATTCCCTGATTCTCGGCCAAGCTTCACGACCGCCGCGTTATCAACCTCCAGCTACAACGCCGATTCTCCTTCTAGGCTACAATCGAGCTCACGCGCCTCTTCACAGCACAGACTCATACTTGAGTGACACGCCGTGGAAATAGGAAGTCAGGTACTCTCTCAACAATCAATCTCGTGGTAGAGTCACCTGGCAAGCGTGGTCGTCTACTGCGTCTTGTCGCTTACTGGAGGGGATCTTTGTATACTTACGAGCTGCTCTGTAAGCCAACATCAATCTCTGGAGCGGACACCATTCTCATCAACTCCGACACCTTGAGCACCAACTTCGTCAAGACTGACTCCGCTCAAGTTCACTTAATTCTCCGCTCTACGACAAGGTCCGTCTGGTGCCTCGGGCCTAAAGGGTCCCCACCTTTGGTAGTACAGCCTCCATCAACTTGGACCGCCCCAAATTATGTCTGCTGCCTCGACAGCATCTCCGTCTGTAGTGCGCAGCTCCTCCCGCCGTCAGACGTCCTACAATGCTCCTCCGACTGATCGACCTCACCGACCTGTTTCCACAGCTACAGCCTCCAACCCTCCAACAACACCAACTGGACCAGCGCGATCTAATTCGCAGGCATACGCCCGGCCTCCCTCAGCTACTCAACAAGCATCTCTTGCTGGTGTTGCTCGTAGGGACTACGAGACTACCAATGTAGCACGCGCCCCATCCTCTCATCGCAGCTCTTCTCGAGATCAGAACTACGCTGCTCCCCCCAAAAGGACGGATTCTACTCGTGATTCACGAAGAACTTCGTCAAGACCAAGCCACGTAAGGACGAGCTCACGGGTTTCCACATCTGATGACCCTGCAATTACACAGACTCCAACAACAAACCGAAACCAGTCTGATGCAGGCGTACCTGGAAGTGGTGGGTCCGCAAAGAGGCGGACTACCATAGGTGCACAAACAGGGGAGTGGTCATTGGGTAAAACGATAGGTGCAGGTAGCATGGGTAAAGTCAAGCTGGCCAAGAATCTGGAGACAGGCGAGCAGGTTGCGGTAAAGATAGTACCACGCCAGTCGACAGATGAGCACCGGAGCGATCGAGACCGGGAACGAGCAGATCATTCAAAGGAAATTAGGACGGCGAGAGAGGCAGCTATCGTCACTCTGCTCAACCATCCCTATGTCTGTGCGATGCGAGACGTCGTTCGAACGAATTATCACTGGTACATGCTCTTCGAATATGTCAATGGCGGCCAGATGCTCGACTACATCATCTCACACGGTAGACTGAAGGAGAAACAGGCGAGGAAATTTGGTCGGCAAATCGCGAGCGCTCTTGATTACTGTCATCGCAACAGCATCGTGCATCGGGACTTGAAGATTGAGAATATCCTGATCAGCAAGACTGGAGACATCAAAATCATTGACTTCGGACTGAGTAATCTATTTGCCCCAAAGAGCCATTTGAAGACCTTCTGTGGTAGTCTGTATTTTGCTGCGCCTGAATTGTTGCAAGCGAGACAGTACACCGGTCCTGAGGTCGACATTTGGAGCTTTGGCATAGTACTGTACGTGCTAGTCTGCGGGAAGGTACCCTTCGACGATCAAAGCATGCCTCAACTACATGCTAAGATCAAGAAAGGTATGGTCGACTATCCGACGTGGCTTTCTCCAGGTATGTAATTTGCGCCAGAAAGCCTCTTGAATTCTTATTGACCAACTATACAGAATGCAAGAATCTCATCTCCAAGATGCTTGTTACAGACCCAAGGCAAAGAGCCAGTCTCACCGAGATAATGAACCATCCTTGGATGACTAAGGGATTCAACGCCCCTCCAGAGAATTATCTCCCTCACCGAGAGCCATTGCAACTCCCCCTAGATCCGCAGATAATTGAGAAAATGACGGGCTTCGATTTTGGGCCTTCCGAATATATTACCCGGGAGCTTACGAAGGTCCTGAATTCAGAAGAGTACCAGAACGCAGTAAGGAACAGTGCTCGAGAGCAAGCTGCTCATGCCGTAGGAGGGGAACGGAAACGAGGCGTATTTGACTTTTACAAGCGACGCAGTTCTGTCAACAGTAGGGATACTCTTCCAAATTCGTCGTCCGAAGCGGTGCTGCTGGGCTCAGACCCAGTCAACGCTTTCAGTCCCTTGATATCCATTTATTATCTGGTTAGGGAAAAGCAAGAAAGGGAACGCACAGAGGCCAATCCTGGAGCTTTGAGCATGCCCATGTCTCCTGGCGAGAAGCCACTGAAAATTCCTGATCTACCCGCGCCCGAAGCAGCATACACGAACGCATCAACATATGAAATGCCCGGCGAGAAGCCTACTGGAGGTCGCGCGAGAGCTAGATCAAGGACTCATGGAGAAGATGATATGACGGAAAACATGAAGAAAGTCAACCTTAATGTCCCTCCCAACCCCGCGACACCGACTATAATGACGCCGCCTGCGTCGGAGCAGCAACCGGCGAAGAAAGAGAGCACCGCTGCTGGGTTGTTGCGGAGGTTCAGTACCCGACGAACGAAGGACTCGCGGTCAGATTCCCAGCACACTCCATCAGTCCAGCTACAACCCCCAACAGACCCTGCAACAACTCCACGCAAGAGTTTCAGCGTACGGAGGTCTCGTAATAGAGAACCCAACCCAAGTCCCTTAATGCACCCAGGTGGCAGCACGCCTCACCAAGCTGAGTTGCTTACCCCTACTGGTGCGTCGGAACCTAGATCAAAGACTGGCAACCTGGACCGGTCAACGAGCGTGAATTCTGCGGACTACCGAAAGCGCCAATCCCGCCGTGGGGTTTCTGATGGAAATCCAGTTCTCTCCGTCGTTGAGCCTCCGCTCACTAGCGGCTCTGAGCGTTCTAGTCTAAGCGGACAGAAGTCGAAAGCTCACGACCAAGATCCCACCCACCTGGAGGGCACTCACGATGCCCCTCGTCAGAATACGCGGACCAAATCATTAGGCCATGGGAGGCGAGAGAGCATGCAAGTTAGGCGCTCGAGAAGACAAGAATACGGCGGCCATGAAGCCAATGTACCCGAAGAGACCGATCAGGATCTCGTGGACAGCCCAGATAATCCCAACAAAAGCCATGAAAACATGAAACCTGTGTACCTCAAGGGTCTCTTCAGCGTCTCCACGACAAGCAACAAACCATTGCCCGCTATTAGATTGGAGATTGTTCGTGTGTTGAGGAACCTAGGTGTCCAGTACAGTGAGATCAAAGGCGGTTTCAGCTGTCGCCATGCACCAAGTATTGACCTCAACCGCGTGGCCACTAATGGACCTCCAAGTCCAGAACCTCAACCTAGCCACAAGAGACGAATCAGCTTCGCCGGCGGCTTTAGAAGCGGTGACCGCAATGAGGATAACCAAGAAAAGCCTTCACCCACAGCATACAAGAGCTCCCGGAGAAAGCAACTAGCGCCAGACACATCCTTTACTGCTTCGGATGAATCTGACAACAGCGAGCATGTTTCCACCACTGGGCCGTCGCGCGATGCCGAGAAGTCTTCACAGGCTGCTATGGCAGCTGGGGAGACTTCGACGCACGTGCAGAGCGATCTTGGAGAGAATATGGTGCTCAAATTCGAGATCTTTATCGTCAAAGTGCCGCTTTTCAGTCTTCACGGCATACAGTTTAAGAAAGTAGCGGGAGGAACATGGCAGTATAAAGAGATGGCGCAGAAGATCTTGATGGGTCTTAGATTGTGAAGAGGAGCGGAGTAAAAGTGCCGCGTATGGTATATCTTTACACAAGGGAGGCAAATGGGGTAGCAATCGCCCACGCTGGCCGCGAAGGGCGGAAACGTAACGCTTTGTTTTCCATTTCTATGATTGTCTTGGGCGACTCATGTTTTACTTACGAGTCTCCTTTGTTTGGATGGATGGGTAGATCGAATAATTCATGGATCATGGCTTAGCTTAGCTGCTCCTCAATCATCTCGAAGGGGCTCGTATATAAGGACTCAATACAAGCCATAAGTCTTCTTCCTCCGGATTTTCATTTCACTGAATGAACGCAAAATGGTTTTCATCTCATATGATATGTCTAGGTATCGTCCTCACACGTATACAATATTTACTTCTGCGCAGTAACAACACCACTCTTGGCATCCGCCTGCGCCATAATCCTTTTCTTATAAGCCTTCACATCCCCCTCAAATTTTTCCACCCGCCCGTCATCACAAACCCACAAATTCGTACACACATTCTGCAACATCGTCACATCATGACTCACCATGAGCACGCCGCCCTGGAACTGCTGCAACGCGGTACTCAACGCGTCCATCGCTTCGATGTCTAGATGATTACTCGGTTCATCCAAGACCAAGATGTGAGGATTCGTTAAGCTTAGGCATGCGAAAGCGACGCGAGATTTCTGACCGCCGGAGAGGAGGGACATTTTTTGGAGACCAGTTGTGCCAGTGATGCCGAAGGCGCCGAGATGACGCCGGTATTCTTCGTCTTGTTTTCCGTGGTAATTTTTCGACATAAAGGCGACGGCGCTGAGGTTCATGTCGAGCGCATCGACATGATGTTGGGCGAAAAAGCCTACTCGCAGCCGTGGGTTTTGGGAGATGAGGCCTTTCGAGGGGGTGAGTTGGCCGATGAGGAGTTTCAGAACAGTGGTTTTGCCGGCGCCATTAGGACCCACGATGCCGATGCGCGAGTCGAGTTGCACGTCTAGGTCGATGTTGCGGAGGAGGGGCTTGTCAGGCGTGTAGCCGAAGGAGACGTTGGTCATTTGGATGATTGGTGGAGAGAGTTTTTCGACTTCGGGGAATTTGAAGTGCACTGTGTATTCGCTCTCTGGGGCTTCGAGAATGGGCATTTTTTCGAGTTTCTTGATTCGGGATTGGGCTTCAGAGGATTTGGCGGCGTTGTAGCGGAATTTGTCGATGAAGGCTTGGAGGTGGGCGCGTTGGGCCATTTGGTTTTCGTATTCGCGTTTGGCGGTTTTGCGGCGCTCTTCTTTTGTTGCGTAGAAGGAGTCAAAGTTGGCGCCTTTGTAGTAGTCGAGGCGTTCGGAGTGTTGGTGGATTATGTCTGTTGCTACTTCGTTGAGGAAGGCTCGGTCGTGAGAGACTACGAGGAGTGTCGACGGGTATGATTGCAGGTATGTTGATAGAAAGGTAATGGAGGGGACGTCCAACATGTTGGAAGGTTCTGTGAATTGTTAGAATTGTCAGATAGAGGGAGATCTGGGAGCAGGTACCATCAAGGAGGAGGAGATCCGGCTCGCAGAATAAAGCTCTTGCTAGGGCGAGTCTCATTCTCCAACCTCCTGAGAAGGTCTTAGTCGCGTAGTGTTGTCGTTCTTCAGAGAATCCAAGACCAGCTAAGATACTCGCAGCTCGGGACTCAGCTTTGTCGGATTCCATTTCGGCGAGCTTTGCATGGATGTCACTAAGAGTGCCATCGAGACCCTCTCTATGTCTGTCAAGCCGCTCAGCGTCTGTCGACGTGTCTGCCAAAGATGAACGTTCGGCTTCCAGTTCGGATAATTGTTTACTGATTTTCTAGAGCGATGTCAGTACGGAGAGGTGCGTAAAAGATCCATGCTGGTACGTGCCTCCTGTTCTGAGAGTAGATGCTTTCGCCATACGTCAGCATCCAAGACTGCTTGTAAGGCAGGAGTATCGTCTCCAGTAATCTAGAGCGAAGGTCATTAGCATTCTAATCCAATGCAGCATCAAGAGTGCGTATCATGTCCAAGGTAGTGTACCTCTTGTTCAACATGGAGAATAGAAATATGGGTAGGAATTGCAAGCTCTCTCCGGCTCAAGGCACGTAATAGAGTACTTTTACCGATACCGTTTTGGCCTACAAGACCATATCGTCGGCCAAAAGCCATGGTCAGAGTGGTGTCAGTCAGGATACGTTTGCCGCCGATAGAAACATCTACGCCTTCGACCTTGATATCTTTGCTCTTGGCTTGGTCGCCACCCAATTGTAAGGGATTGACAGCCATATAAAACTCTTCATATGATTGGGTATCCGTTGGTTGATCAAGCAGTCTTGATGCCTCATATTCAACGGTTTTCATTATTTTCCGATCTTGCTTCGCTGCAATTTTTCGTTCTGCCTTCTCCAGCTTTTTTCTGTCTACGCGAGATTCTACCTTTCTCGTATTGGCAGATTCCAAGTCGACTGATCCACCAGCCAGACCCAGAGTTGATGAGATGTTACGTTGAGACCCGACTTGGATTGCTTGGGCAAGCCTCCTGGTCTTTGGGGCCATCTGCCTCCTTTCGCCGTCGACGCCATTGGCGGCATTGAGCTTTGAGATGAACTTGTCTACCAAGTTGCGAATGGAAGTTGTATTCTGGTCTGAGAATTCTCCAGACGCAGATACCAGCAGAGCTGTAATAGTCTCGGCGGCTTCATCAAGTGGTGATTGGCCATTATTGTCGGATTGTGGAGAATACAGAGTGGATGCATGGTTCAAATAACCCTAGCACCAGTCAGAGCCTTACGCGCCTCTCTCCCATCGATAAGGCAGACTTACAGAGGCGTACTCGGAGATGACTTGATCTATGCCAGGAATGTGAGCTCTAATTTCGGCCTCCATAATCTGTATCGCCAAGGAAGGACGATGAAACCTCAGCAGAGATTGGGCGACGTCGTTGTGGAGGCGACTGTAATTTGACAGCCGTTAGTACTACCTCCGTTTACTGTGCTGTTCCCTCCATTCGGAATAGACCAAGCCTAGGTGCAGATCCTGCAGCCCACGGTACTGGAAATGAGACAATTAATATAAAAACCTTTATCAATCAGCTACCGTGCGAAGGGTCGTAGGGTATCAGTGGTTCTGTTTTAGGGTGTACGGATTGATAGTCGTCCTACTTGATAGGTATTGAATACATGCATTTCCGTAGGTACGTAAAAAGGCGAGTGCCGGCACCGCCGGGAAGGGGCCCAATCATCACGTCGCAAGTCGCGTGGAAGGCGGCCAACTGAGCCTAAATGTCGTTCGCTAAATGCTACCAATCAAGGTCAATAGGGCTCGAGCTCCAGACTGCTACCTAGGTCGTGGGTACTCTTTTAGGTGGCATTGGTGCGCCCCACTGCTTTATTATTACGCTTTTCGTTGATCTTAGATCTGATTACTATCGTAATATGGCATCATATCGCGGTATTGCGTTCCCACGGAATCTTAGCTAGATTCGATTCACCGCGCTTCGATCACCTTATGGCAGAAGCGAGTGAATGTAAGCTTGGCCAAAGCTCTTGCAGTCTCCACTATTCCAATTATCGAAATCCTACATTCGCTATATCCGCAGGATCTTTCAGCTCTCTTACAAATAGGGCTTGATGGATGGGGGAGAAAGAGTTTGTCGAACACACAAAAGGTCAGCAACAAATAAAGCAAAAAAGAAAAGAGGCGCCTCTCGATTTTCTCGGAGTCGCACCCCCAGCCTGGCCCTTACAACATCCTGGCAGATCGCCCCATTGGTTGCAGGTCTTGGCCCGTCTATTTGGTGGTTTTGGTTCTACCTTTCCACTCAAATTCCCTGATTTAGGCCATCTCCAATCTCTTTGGGAACGCCGGTCGTGGATCAGACGGGAGACAGCGTGGCACTGAATACCACTGGCCAGTTGCCCTGGCTAACTTCGGCGCCTCTGGTGAGCGTTCATGCACTGATGAGGAGATGGATCTGAATGTTCATGCTTCTTGAAACGTCCGCTCGCTGTAACAGTCTCGCTCTCCAACACCCGGGTATTTGGCCCCGACTATGAGCACATCATGCGTCGTATCCCTCCAAGCTGGGCATTCGACCCCGCCATGCTTTGCATTCACTTGCCGAACAAATAAGCAGGTTTGGCACAGATTGCTTACAGATCTGAGACTGAGCCCTGGAAGCTTGCTTTTTTAAGCGGCCAGAGGGCTGCAGTCCGCGAAGGCTAACGCAATAACTCTGGATCCCAAACCTGGTCCCGCTTCGTAGAAGCCCTGCCTCGCATCCTCATTGGGCTCTCGAATGTTCGTTAGGATTCTCATTCGCCTCCTCTTACTCGGGATGGTGCCGTGCAGCTGAAGGGCAATGCTGTTGTCATCCCCCTAGCCCGGTACGCCTAGGTCCATCCTAGTATCTCACATCGGTCGCTGCAGTCTGGCCTGAGCTTTTGGCTTTCACACAATACGGTATGAATATATAAGCAAAGGCATTGAGCTCTCTAGATGTAACTAGGCTTCTCCTTGCGTACTAAAGTGATAAACGTACGAAGTGCCCGTCCAACATCGACCGGACCCTTGCTTCACGTAAATACGACGTCTTGCGCGTAACAACGTGAGGGGAAAAGCTTCGCAAAGGATGTACAAATTAGGCCCGGTCTTTTTCCCATGCAAGTATCAGATTACACGCCTATCCGATGGAATATTACAGTGCCGCGTGCCTATGACATCCTCCGGATAGGCCTGCTGGAGCGTGGGTCACCGCAAGTCACGGGGGCATACATGGCAGGACGACAACTCAATGTCACATAAACACTGCTTACGTGCCTTTGTTTAACAAGAAGATAGTCGTAGACATAGTAGATTGTATGCAACGGCTCCTATACGTACGAGAAGACTTAGTTTTAATGATTGGGTATCGAAATATTTACCGGCGAGCCTAGTGAAATGATCCTCGTTACGCATCTGCAGGCAGAGGAAAGCCTGAACTCTTCCATACAAACTTCTTAT
Source organism: Cladonia uncialis (assembly GCA_002927785.1). NCBI lineage: Eukaryota > Fungi > Ascomycota > Lecanoromycetes > Lecanorales > Cladoniaceae > Cladonia > Cladonia uncialis. Next base: position 44,322 of record NAPT01000088.1, read on the forward strand.
AACACACCTCTCCGATCGGTCCCACAGAGAAGACCGGTTCATCTTTATTCTACCGTGGATAAGAATTGAGGCTTCCGTTCGATATCGCATGATTTGGCTGTCCCTGGGCCTTGGTTCCGAAACCGCGGAGCCTCACACCCTGACTTTCATCTAAACTGGCCTATGTAGTGGTCTTATGGATGTTCCCTCAAACAAGTGGAGTGTTGTCTACTCTGCCTACACTTCAATGTGCTAGGACACTTTTACAAGCTCGTTTTAAACGCTGGTGAGCGTTGGTGATGGAGGCAGTCCCATCGGTAAGCTCCTTCAACTCGTCGTGTGCCCTTTTCTCCGATTGTTGGCACTCTCTGGACCTCGATCACCAAATAGCCGTGCTATCTAATCATGATATGATTGATCTGCCCAAGCGACTCCTATCATGCTCTAAAGACCTGATGCTAACTATTTCCTAAACAGCTCTGTGCAACGGGTACTGTGGGCGTAGCGGCTGTCGGTTTTGCTTTTGGCCATCCGCAACATTCAATTGCCGCAAGACCCATATCACACAAGAGGAAGACACCCTCCAGAGCCGCCTTAGATAACGTCCAACCTCCATCAACCATGCCAGCCACACCGTCACAAGAACCTCAAGCAGCTTCGGCGCCAACGTCGAGACTTCGAAAGCGAAGCTCTGCCAGCCGGCCATTTACATCGTCAATCAATTTAAGAGGTGGCATAAGGACACTTGATTCAACACCAGAGACGAAGCTAAATACTGCAGGTAAGGATGAAAGGGACGGACAATCATCGCCAGGAGAGTCAGGTCCTTCAACGGGTGAGGGACCTTTCGCGTTCGAATTTAAAGGCTCAGAAAATAGCCCTCCTACTTGGCTCAGGCGCATGTCAACGTTATCATCTCTTAAAACTGGAAGTCCTGCGCCTACTCCTCGGGCCGACTCTCCATCGGTCTCCTATTCTAATGGCTCAACGGCACCTATAATACCAAGCTCTAGAGAACCAGGCTCTGCTACTGTGTCGCGAAATAAGCTTGTAAAAAGAAGCGCCTCACAGCGGGCTCTTCACGGTAGCAGTGCCTTGCATTCAACCCTACGCAGGCCAGCCACCAGCCATCAACGATCTGCGACGCAGCAACAGCAGCAATCTCAGGACGAAGAATTTACCCGGCCGTACTCAACTATTTCTGCCCCACTACCCAACGATCTTCAGGAAGAAAATCAATCTCACGATGAGTCCACTCAACGCTGGGAACCCTTTTTCAAGCCTCAAGGAACACGATCGGCCAGGGACTGGTCTTCACTAAAGCGTAGTTCGAGCGGCATCATAAATCGAAATGATACACCTAAAAACATTGTCCCTGGCATCAAAGAGCTGCCAACACTACTGCTAGCCTCTTCTATCAGCTCGGCATCATCACATGAAGCGATAACTGGAAGTGCGTCCAACCTCTCGGGTCGTAGCAGACCTTTCACTCCGATTGGATACGATGACTTCAGCTCCCCATCTACAGACAGAATCAACGTTATCACTCAAACCGATCCCGAACTCAATTCAAGACGCTCTTTTTCCATTGGTGATATGTTCCCATCGCCATCGCCTTCGACTTGGAGGATGCCCCGGTCCGGTAGCCTAAGAAGGAGCAGACCCTTGAGCAGAAACGCTGGTGGTAGAAGGATTGTCTCGGCCCCCCAGTTTTTCGATTCACCGGGCAACAATTTGGTGCAAGAGCAAGATAGCCATGGGAACGAGGGATCCAAACCCCATGATGAGCAGGATCAGACCAGTATGTCTGGTGTGTCACCTGAGCCTACCGATCCCCGGCCGGGTTCATCAGCAACGCTTCCTCCCATAAGTCGTTTGTCTCCGCTTGAAATCGACCTTCCTGAGACTATTCCATCGTATCCCGTGAGTCCACAATCAGAAGACGCATCATCGCCGCAAGAGCATTCCATGCTATCGTCCCCACCAGTGTCTTCTCCTCTTGGTGCACCCATAGTAAAAGTAAGACCTCAACGTTTCTCATCAGCTCCATCGGACCGTGGCTCTACGCTTTTAGGATCGGACAATGACAATAGTCGCCTAATGTCTGGCGATGAGGATGACATTGATGCTCGAAGCGAAACCATCTATGACTCGACAAGGACTGGTGCTACAGGTAGCAGTCATTCTGGGATTCGAAGGCCCCCTATCGACACCATCTTTGATGAGTCTCCGCCACCGGACCTGCCCCCTAAAAGTAAGATAGTTGCCTTGCAGGATCTTCTGCACAATGACATATTTGTCGAGCACCATTCGTCGCAGACCGTATTAGAAGACCAAAGGCTTTCAACAGCTGCCGAAACAATGAGATCACGCAAAGAAGATGATAAGCCCGCCTCCGTCTATGACACCAATGAATCATCCCTCCCCTTGGAAGCTTTGTCGTCGCCGCTACCTGCCCCAGAAAAGCTTGAGCGGACCAAGCTTGCCGCTCCAGACCTCGGTGAAGAGGCAAATGATGACCTATGGGCGTTTGACAACCCAACGAATTCCGGTGAAGCTCGGATGAACCCAGCGTCAACATCCAATGGTCAACAAACTCCTCGATTGGATTCATTAGCTCAACGTAGTGAGCCACATCCAAGACGCGAATCCCCGCCTGCCAGTGGACTGGACAGATTGACGAAGCCAAACCCTTTTGAATGGTCGGAACAGCCTGTGGGTGACAAAGATTCTGCTAAAGGGGACTCGCCTCGGCCTAAGACTGTCCATGGCAGACAAGTCAAAGAGCTGCGTGGAAGCCGTGTGAGTGGCCGTCGGGGCCCTAGCGCTCTACATCTACGTAGCCAGAGCGTTCCAGTGTCCAGGGAGATGTCAGGTCATCGCAGTCATAATCACGCTTCCAAACTTGACACGTGGGTGCTAGGAAACAAAGGCCCAAGTGAGGACTGGGACGATGACTTTCAATTTGACGAGCTTCCGCAAGGCTCGAAAGACGCAACCGTCGGCAGTGAATCCATGCGTGCTAGTTATTCCTCGGCCATGCTGGTCCCTCGTTCGATCTTGGAGAGACAAGCGAGCGTCCACGGCCAATTTGGGCAAGTCAAAGAGTTAACCTTGCTTGTGGAAGAGCTCAAGCGCCTACAAGTGCAAGCAAGTGCTCAAGGCATCATGGAAGGCCAGTCTGCCGAGCTTTGGAAGGAAGCAGAGGGAATAATAAATCTCGCAACATTAGATGACGAAGAGCAGGACCTATTTCCACCACGGTCTCCTCATTCTCCTAACTTTGATTTTGATGTTTTTGACGAGGACTCTCCCTCTGCGCGAACCCGACGGAGATCAGGTTTGTCATCGCCAAGGGACGACCATCCAAGTAACGTCAACGAGTCCTCAGGATCGCAGCCTTCATCACGGCCTTCGCAAGAGTTGTCAGGGTTGGAGACCCCACCACGACTTTCGTCTAGACCTCGCAAGGAATCTTCAGCCAAGGCCAAGCACGTCCTCGAATCCATTCATCAGCAACGGAGTCATTACGATTCAACACTACTCGATGCACCATTTGCTCAGAAGAAGCTCCCTTTTGACACTACTTCCCTCAAAGACTTGGTCACACGTGCCGGCGTAGTCACCAGGGCATTGAAAGAGATCGTTCGTCGAGCCGAGAATGGTCCAGAGACTCCGGAAGCTAGACCTTCCACACCTAGGGACCCGCCATATATTAGCCAGATGTTTCAACAGCCCCCCACCTCTCCTACTGTCAGTAAGAGTCCTCGCGTTACGCAGGGTCCCACAAGTCCGAAGAGCCCAAACAGCCAGAAAAGCAGTCCCTATCTGGGCGGAAGCATTGCTGGCAACGATAATAATGACATTAATGGACATATGAAGATGATGACGGTCGTCTGAAAGCTGGATACCCTACACCAAAGGCTGCTTTCGAAGCCGCCACTGACGATTCTCCTACGGAGCGAACCACCGAACACCTTCATTTCTTGTATAGTACCGTGTAACACCCTTTAGACTTTTTCTCTTATCAACTTGTGCAGCATTTTAGCGTTTCAGTTACGGCATTATTCAGCGTTCGATTACACAACAGCACACACAGCGTCGGCAAGCATTGCGGAGAATTACCCGGGGTTATCAGGGATTCGCACGTGTACTGCATTCAGGTTTTTCTTTCCTTTACTTCTCTGACCAACTCATGAGAGATGGTATTATGGGCAACAAAAAAGTATCGGTATGAATATGAGAACCGAAGATCTTGTTCGGTAACTAGAAAAGGGGGAGGGGGTCGTATTTAATAGGGGAGGATTTGCTTGCTTTATTACAAGCTGGAAATGGTATGATAGGCAACGGAGCGGAATGGCAAAAGTCAAGGCATAGACGTGTGTGCATGCGAGTGAAGGGAAAGAAGTCCGAAGGGGCCACCTTTGTTCGTGAACAGGCGAATGTGATTAAGGGATGATGGAATCGAAGACACGCGAACATAATATTCCTGTATAGAGCATGCGTCAGACGCTCTCAACATGCCTACAGCTGAATAATAATACGACGTTTCATCGAGCTAGACTTCCCCTGCTGCCAATATACCAAAAGACTTTCAAGACATACTCCTATCAATTGCTGTCCAGCCCTCCTTAACTAATGAATTCCGAAGACCCTGACACGTAATTTCCTCTATAGCCCTCTGTATTTCGAGCCAGGCGTGAGAATTGACTAATATGGCAATCATCCACTCCTCGCCCGCCGATAGCTATTCGTTGATAATCCCTTTCCAAACTACATATCTTCCCCCACTCCCTCTTTTCCCTTCAAACTTTATGACCGAAGCAGTTCCACTAGTCAACTCGAATTAGAGTATACCAGCGTTCCTCTGGGGGGCGGATATGATGCATAAAGAATAACATACCAATGTAAAAGCACCCAGCATTTTGAGATGCCTATATCAGCGTGGCTTGAACACACCAACAGACGAAACCTAGATCCCGCTCTAGCTACTTCGTAAGAACACATCTCTCTTCGTTGAGTCGTGTATGTCTGGGGCAGGGATTTCTTATCCGGTGGCAATGGTTTGCTAGGATGTTATTGATGTCAGCCGATGACGTGGAAGTCACAAAGGAATTAGCTGCCATATCGCATGTGGTATCATTGACTGTTTATATCTAAGATATTTAATTCTCTACTACGGCGCTCTCCCATAGAGACAACGCCATGCTTTGCAAAACCAGAGACAGGACGAGATGGCGTTATATAAATGTCTGATAATCAACGCTGGTGGTAGTGGCGTCAATTAATGCATGCATGAAAATACAGAAACCTGAAATTACGGCATCCTGCACTCCAAGTGCTGTAAGAATGTCCCTGTACGCTTGCACCTCAAGGAACTACCATGCCAAGGAAATGTACTTGAGGCTTAAAACACCTAAGAGTTTCGATATTCGGTAGCATTTCCATTCGTACCAGCCATCTTCTCAGGAATGAAGGTTTGCTGCATCGGGCTGGGTGAGAGCTGAGGAGCCGGCGGCAGAACAGCCGGAGTGTTGGGAATGCCATGGCCGGGCGGTAGTTGTTGATGGGGCGGACTGTGCTTAGTTGGTGAGAATCCCGGTGATGTCTGTGCATTACTATGCAAAGGTGGTTGGTGAGCGACTGGGCTTGAGAAAGGGGACTGCTTCGGAGGAAGGGCTGTGTTAGGTGGTGATCGCTGTTTGGTGGGAGAGTAGGCTGGCGGGCCTGTGATTGGAAGAGGCTGAGGAGATGAGAATCCGTTTGCATACGAGGTATGGTTGCCATGGGGTGTTTGAAAAGAAGGAGCATTATAAGTGGAAGGATGCTGTTGGGGTGGGGACAACGAAGGAGCATTCTTGATAGGCGAGGGCACATTGTGCACCGAATGAGAAGAGGATGGCCTCTGGCGATCGAATGAGTTCGCGAATGGATTCTGTGATGGTGGAGGGGGCCCATGTGCCTGTTGAGCGTGTCCTTGCTGCGGTGGGGTATACCGAGCAGACCAACCTACATTTTGGAGTTGATGGCTACCATAGTGTGAATTACCAGAGTACGAGGCTTGAATAGACTGTGGCGGAAGTTGGGGGGTATAGGTATTCGTGTTATAGCTGTTGCTGTTTTTGTGATTGATCTGCTGAGAATAACCATTGATGTTTGACATTGGTCCTGGAGGTGATCTGAAACCTGGTGGAGGCTGATTTGATTCAGGAGATGATTTTTTCGAGACAACGCTCTCTTCCTGGTTGCCCGCATAAATGCTACGCGGCACCTGAACTTGAGGAGACAAAGTGGGACCGCTCATGACAGTAGCATGGGTACCGTTGTGGCCACCATAGCCGTTCAGAGCCGTTCGAGGATGGGGATTCTGAATGTGGCGGCTGCCATCAACAGCCTTGAAACTCTTCGTTGGAGGTAGGCGGGATGGCTCGTCGCTCACTTTGCACTTCTTTATACCATTTATCTCAGGGGCCGCGGCCTTTGGTTTCTGTGAAGGTGGTGAAGAGGAAGACCCAATGTGGAATTTGAGACTCGGGATCTTAGGCTTCTTCGCGTCTTCTTCTCGCCGTTTGCAATCATGGCAGATGAAATGGAAGTCCTCCTTTTCCGCTTCTGCCTGGGAGATGCCCAGACACGCGCTGTGCTGCCAAACATTGCACTTGTCGCATGCCACGCTATGGGAGCCATCATCCTGTTCAACGTCAGTTTTGCAGCGTGTGATAACCATACATTAACGAGTGCCTTACAAGATTTGTACCGTGTACTCCACATTTAGAGCAGTCAAAGAACCATTCGTCATCTTCAGCGAGGGCGGCAAGCTCCTTCTTCTTCTTCTCCATCTCTGTCTTCAGATGTCTCTCTGACAGCCTCGCTTCGCCGGCCTCCACTTTTTTATTTTCTTCTGACAGATTGGCAAGCTCTTCCTCGTGCAGGATACGCTTGTATTCTCTTTCTTTTATACGTTGCTCGCGTGTCATCATGCGTGACTCACGTGCTTCCTCCATCTTCTTCTGCTTCTCTTGATCTTGTTTAGCTGCCAGAAGGTCGGCTTTTCTTTTCCGCTCTGCCTCTGCAGCCTCTTGCTCATGACGTTCCCTTTCCTGCTTGGCTTCTAGCCTACTAGAGCGCTTGGCCGTAGCCAGCTTTTGCAGATTGAGCAATTCGCGTTCTTGCTTCTGTTTCTTTCGAAGCCGTGACTCTTCCGCCTTCTCGATGACAGGGAGAACCTCGTCTGTTATGCGTCGGTGAAGTTCCTTCTCGTCAGGATCTCTACTCTTCTTTATTGATTCCAGAAACGATTGATAATCAGAAAGTGTGATAGCTATGCACTCCCACTTCCTTCCGCCGAAGCCATCATCTCCTTCCTTGGGCTCCGTCTCGCCATCCTCTGCTGGATTCTCCCCATCTGCATCGTCCGCTGGTTCATCATACTCTTCAATTTTTCTTCTTTTACTGGCTCGAGCCGCAGCTCTATCTTTCTTTGATTTAGCCTTTGGTTTGGATTTGGGTGCGGGAGGGGCGGGTGGAGGAGGATCGGTACGGCGATACAATCGGTCATCATCCAGTACAAAGTAATAGCGACCATCTCTGTCATATCCAATCTCCTCAATGCGCTGCATAGGCTTCCATTAGCCTTGCTGACCCAATTAGGGGCGTGAGCTCATACCCATTGCACTTGTTCGCTGTCTTTTGTGTCTGACATCCTCTCTCTCATTCTATCGGCGTTTCCCAATGTCCATTGCGAGAGCTGTACCAACACCCGTATCTTGGTAAAGATGTCGAACTCAGCAAATTTATTAGGCATCTCCTCCTCGCCGAAGGGGTTGTGTTCAGGCGCTTTGGCCATATATTGTCGACGTGTATATTCATCAAATATCTCCGGGCTTTGCGAATTTAGAAGGATGTAAATGTTGGCAAAGATTAGAGAAGCTCACGTTAAGCCCCTATGGGACGAGACATATTTGAGAAGTGCTAGCCCAATCTCCGAAAGGACGGTTGACGGCTCGGGCTTGAGGCATTCATTCTCCAAATCCTATGTTAGAATGAATGTTAGCATGAGATACGATGAGTCAAATGGACACATCGGATCATGCGTGGGTTTTGAGAGGAAGTACCTCGATGGTGAGATCTTCGTCTATTTTTACCGCTCTGCCAAAGATGAAAATATATTGCATGAGGTTCGAAAATTCCCACATATTCCGCAGCTTGTCAAGCATGCTGGGCTCCGGTGCTGGTTCCGATGCCTCCATCTCGTCCCGGCCTCTCTTTCGAGAGCCCATCATCACGGACCCAGGAATGGTTGTGCGTGTGTTCTCGAGACGGCAAGGGCAGGAGCAGCAAACGAATACCTCAGCTTGGTAGGAGAAGACTCATAGGAAAGGTAAGAACAAGGCGATGTATAATGAAGCTCATCAAGCGAGAGGCAGAAAGATCACTGGGACTGTCGAGCGCGTCCTGATGATGCTGAATCGCAGCCGTTTTTAGCATCATCCTTACCCGAAAAAAGCGCGCTACTCAGCCCTATCAGCCTTACTCTGTTGGGCTGAGAGAGCTGGAATCACTTGCCAATGAGGTTGATTGGCCATATTATAGCTCAAAGCACAAAGGCGCTACCGATCCAGGGAATTAAGGATATCTTCAGCTCGTTACAAGCATAACGCTTCAATGGGAATTAGATTTGCATTCAGATAGCTATTTATACATGACCAGCAAAGTTGGGAGCGACATCAGAAGCTCAGTAAAATTGTACAGGAAAAAGAGGTATTGAACGTGACCCAGTAATTGCATGCTTCGTCCGAGGATTGACCTCCCAATTTCTCCCTTGACCATCAGGAACGCCAATGTCAATCCCGCTTTCCAAATGTAAATGCTTTTCAAATCCTATCAGTAGATACCGTCTTCGTGTCAAAGGCACACCAGGGTATTTCTATGCACGTGAAAAACGACCTTCCAGATGCAAACGCTACATGCCCAAAAATCGTTTCAGGGGTATATCTTCCAAGGGGTTCGTACGCTGTCATTCGAGGTCCAGGAGACGTGAGCATTATAACCCCTGGTTACTGCTGGAGTCGATCACATTATCAGAAAGATTGATGATGAGCTGCGCAAGACACCGTTTCGTAGCGGCATCGTCGCGGAGAACTGACTGGAAAGTCGCGTCTCGCAGAGGTTCTGGTAGGCACTGACGGAGAGCTTCACGAGCACGTGCATTGTCACTCAGTCTGACACAGGTCAATACTTCAGTCCTTCGATTTGCATAGACCACTGACCTGAGGAAGCATCTGACGACATGTTTCAGGAGCCGCACAGTCTGCTGTTCGACAAGCTGAGTCACCATGTTGCTGAGTACGGTGCCCACGGCGTAGAAGCGCTCATACGTGTGGCATATGTATCCAAGACCCGTATCATCCAGTAATATCTTTTGCACAATAAAGATTGCTACCGTTTTGCTCAACTCAGAGCCCGTCTCCATGATTCGTAGGCACAATGGTATAATTTCGGTCGTCAAGAGGAAATTGATGACCTCGTTGGAGTCATTTTTTACCAAAGCACCAATAACGCCTAGTGATGTAAGACGAAGGTACTCGAACGGCCGAGACTTTGAGGTAGTATTCAGGAACGGGTATAGAAAGAGAGGTATATGCGCTACATTTGAATTAGCTGCCATGTCCTGAATCACAAGCAGAGAATAAATACCATTGAGGAATAGTCCACGCGTCTCATTGTGCGAAGCTACACATTGTAGAAGTGCGAGAGCATTACAAACGCGATTTGAAGCGGCTGCCGTGAGTTGGGATGGGTTGAGCAAAGGATAGACTGAGATGATTTCCTGAAGCAGTGAAGCCATGACACCTTCTCACTGTCAGCAGCAGCCGCCTTCCCCGACATTAGGCCACTACATACCGAACGAATGCCATATCACCAGTGCCAGCTCAGGTACTTGTTCTCTTTTCTTGCTTAACTCCATGAGAGCAGTCTCCCTAGAGTTGCCGTTTAGAAGTTCCGCGACCCACCCTAGAACTCTTCTGTTGTCTTCCTGAAATTGCATATCCGTAGCCGCTAAAGCGGAGTTGTGATCCATGTTCATTCCATGACCATTGTTACCGTTGTTTGTGTTAGCCGCCATGCGATTGTAGTGTTGGTGTTGAGCAAGGGCTTGAGCATGGATATGTTGTTGAGCTGCGTGGTGGGAATGTTGTTGCTGATGGTGGCCTGGCTGCTGATGAATCCATGAAGGTTCCGCCTGAGGGTACTGATGTTGATGAGAGAAAACATGTTGATTGATCATTTTGAAAGTAGCCGAATGGCTAGCGGATGATAATGTATTGGTGATTTCCTGTCAAGCTCTATTTAGATGTGCAAATGCGAGGCTGCAGGTATCGGTACATCATCAAGGTACCACAGACGCTTGAGGGGCAGGATAAGTATATCTGGTATAGCTTGACCTCGAATCCACTGCAAGGTCCCGAAAGTTATGCAGTGCTTGTCACTTGTTCACAGGGATAGTAACGATATCACATATGTAGCTAGCATCAAGGAGCAAGGATACCAATATGCAAAGAGGCTGAAGCAAACGTTCGTGGTGGTGTTGAAGCTTAAGAGAGAATGGAATGCCGATGCAGATTGCCCGTTTGAGGGCAATTAGCCTTTTGTGGCCTAGCCTCCGCCTCGGCAGTTTGGCCCCTATGGTCGTGGTGTTTAACGTACTTCTTATCGAAGGAATTCCAGAACACTGACGAAAATACGGCTGGGCGAGTGAGACTGCAGGAAGCCAGGGTTGATCTCGAAAGTGTTGGCACGGATGAAGGAGACCTCTCAACCCGCATTCACTGCCAGAAATTGGACAGTTGTCATCACCCGTCTGGTCCAGTGAAGCCGATGAATAGGACACTGCTAGAGTACAGTGACTTGATATAACTTTCTGTTGAATCCAAGAAGCGACTCTATCTGTCTTTCTATCTCTGCATAAATTTTAGAAGGGTTCCTTCTCTAGGGGCTATATCTACGAAATATCATCGTATTGTTGGCTATGGCTTGCTTCGGCCATCGGACTCGAGAAAGGACGGCTTCCAATGTGACGTGCTATTAGAGGTGACATAGGGTTTTCCGACAAGACTACAATTTCGGGTCATGGAACAGAGTACGCGTGTCATAGTATTGCTATACTTCAGCCAGCTAGGATAATTTATTGGACATTGTCCATCTTAAAGGCCATGCTCCATCTCAGCAGAGTAGAGAGACATCCAAGATTCCAATTTACCTCCCCAGACCTGACCAATCCAGTCACTCCAGCGCTAAACTAAAAAGACATCCATAAATCGTCATCGTCCATATATCACAAATCCATATTTACCGGAACTCCATGGCGCCGAAACATCCATGGTCATTCACCCATTTCAGCTCAAGCTGCTGGAACCTGTTATTGTTGTTACTGTGTGAATATTAGTATTAGAAAGGCCTCTGGTCTGGACGGGTCAAATACTCACTGCTGACTATTCGAATGGAAGTAAATTCCATTGATCGTGCCATGCACCTGATTGAAGCAAATGTAATAGAATCCTTCGAAACTGGCACCGTCGATTTCACGCACACGGTGGTCAGGGACTAGGAACTTCTCCTTCCACCTCATGAACATGTTTTCTCGGTTCGTACTATTCTTGTAGTGGAAATCTGGCTTCTTCGCCTGTTTGGCCAGTGGTCGCCAAGCAGGAAAGCGTGCCCAGTGTTTCATGTCCTCCTTGTCGCTGGCACCCCAATCGTTATGCCGGGTTTGGAAGGTGTATTTCGGTCCAATGATCTCGCCTTCGAAAAAGGTGGTCAGGGTCGCGTGATGAGGGGTAAGGCCTGCCTTTTGATCAGCTTGTGAAATCGGAGGTTATATTGAGTCTACTAGCCTTCAATTCGCAGATAGCCACAGATGAATGATTCCAACATATCCACAGTCTTGATATCAACCTCCACGCTGTATTTCTGACTATCTGACTGCTGTGTGCCGCGAAATTTACTTCCAGCCCGTAGCATAGAGGACGTATGGGTCTGTATCAACTGGAGACGATGTCAGCGTCATCACCTCTCACATCGGCTGTCTTCTTCTACATACTCGGGTGCTATCGATCCCATACTGGATTGAATATTGGAGGTCGAGCGTAGAAGACATAGTCGGGGCCGATTGAACGGGCTCGCCATCCTTGTCATCTATGTGGGAGCCAGATGGGCTGGCTTCCGGTAAGGCGGGTGAAGGCTCTGGGGGCTCCATCGTAGTTGTCTGATCGGAGCTTTTGCTTTCTGCGGGTTCATTGGCTGTATCATTTTGGCCGGGGCTCTCTGGCCCTGTCGATGATGCTTCGTGTTGCAGTGGTGTCCCAACATCTGGTGTACTGTCCAAGCCAGCGCGACCCAGGCGATCTAGTACCTCGACCCTCCATTGCCCGGGTCTATCGTCATCGGGCGGACATGTTGTGTGCAACTGACGCTGGAATCGAGATTCGGGCTGCAGTGGCAACTGGTCCGTGCTATCACTGGGAGTAGGCATTGGGGGAGCATGTGGAAGATGAATCAAGGCTTCGCTCTAAGCAAAGAAGAAAAAGTCATGGAATAGGCGGAGAATGTAACAGCTATGATACAACGAATGACATGGCGCGATAGTGGTTGAATATCAGCTGTTCCTTGGTGGCCCAAATATCAACGATCCCAAAAGTTGATGACTTTGCGGGGTGAAGCTAAAAAGCCGCCTCATACAACCGCCTAAGCGAGAGCCGAGCGAGAAATCTGGGACTTCTACTGTTTCTGATAGACCATTTTCTGTGAGTCTGGGATAGGCTACTGATCAAAAAGTTATTGACCCTTTACTGGTGCTTGAGCTCTGACTGTGCTATCATCAAAATTGATTGGCAATGGCCTCTGCATCATCTGAATGAGCTTTGTTGTCTTCTCAGTCATTGAGGTCAACCTTTAACTTGATAATTACACGAGGAATTTCCTATATGCTTAGACATAGCCCCTTGGAGAATCTCTGAACGATAATCAAAAGTTCCAGTTTGGGTATCACCCGGAGATAACGCCTTTAGGAAGATCATCAACATTGCTCGTTCTCTATTGAGTTGAATTTCCCACAGTATTCATGAATTAAATTGGCTTAATCTACATGATCCGGAGTCAGCATGTTCCTAATCTCAGTTCATTTGCATGAGTTGACATCACTTACCTTGAAATGCAGTGATATTAGCGAGAAAACAAGGGCTTTGAGGTCCTGCACAAGATAGTAGAAAACACGGAGCCCTTCCGGGTCAGCAGATTCCGTAACATCGACAAGCGATCCGATCTTGGCAGTCTAATATGAGATTCTCAGCATGTGTGCGTCTGTAGCCTGCGTGAAGGGGATAGCATACCTCGAAAGATATATGCTCGTTGCCCAGCCTTATCTCCAGCTCCTGCTTTCCGTCCTTATTCTTCTGGGGCCATTTAGAGTCGTCTTCCCTTTATTGGTATTAATAAAGCATATACTGTCGTAGCTTCCGTAGGAGGGTTACTTCATGATCTCGCTGTCTTTGACTATACGCTTGATCTCGGCGATTAGGAGAGAGCTAACACACACTATATTTTGTGAGCCTCTTTATCTATCGATTCGACTTGTAGACGTACTTTCTTTTCGAATCAGAGAATCATTGCGGTAGTTGGAATTATTCGCATAACGCGCAGAGGCACTGCGGCCATCGCCGAGCGTCCGAAAGTCGAACTCTGTATCCTGTTTAGCAAATCTTCACATCATCTTGTTCATACTATCATCGCACCGAGGAACTCATGTCCAAATCGCCCGGAATGTCCTGAGCTGCAGAGCAGTCAGTAGCTGCAAGACCCCGGGCACCGTAAGTCCTTACTAATAGCGAACGTAGAAAGGCTCATTAGAAGCCGCCATGTTGAGAGCGAACTTCTAAGATTTGTGATCGAAAGGCGTAGTCCTAGAGCTTGGCCGTTTTGCGGTATTGATTGAAACCACCTGAGGTAAAATAAAATCTTTAGCGCCGAAATCTATCTCGGTTCCACAAACCAATCCGGACAGCTATGGTATGGTTGAGTCCATGTTGACGGATGCACCAATGAAGACTACACGTGTTGCTCTATGCACCTGCCTTTAGACTTATCTCGGTCATTCATTCTCACCAACTGGCCGCAGGGACGACTAAAGTGTGGTGCAACCAATGCGATAGAGCAAAGATTAGCAACAAGCCTAGAGCCTCTCTTTCAAGGATCAAGGGCAACACCTGCTAGGCTGAGTCTTCCCTCGTGGAATTGACACCATGGCGACCTTCATGGAGCATGCATACAGCTTAGTGCATCAGGACAATACGGCGGATCAGCCCACCTTACAAGAGTTGAAGACACACTTGGAAAAGGGGACAGACGAGTCAAAGGTGGAGACGATGAAACGTATTCTCACAATAATGCTCAATGGCGATCCTATGCCGTCGCTCCTAATGCACATTATACGTTTTGTCATGCCGTCGAAAAGCAAACAACTGAAAAAATTACTATACTTCTACTACGAGATCTGTCCAAAGCTAGATGGTGCAGGGAAGCTTAAGCAGGAGATGATCCTCGTTTGGTACAGCAAGTTGGGTTGTAGATGGTAATATCTTTGCTAATATCTAGTGTAGCAACGGCATACGAAACGATCTGCAACATCCAAACGAGTACATTAGAGGCAACACACTTCGCTTCTTGTGCAAGCTTCGAGAACCTGAACTTATTGAACCTCTACTCACACCTGCCCGATCATGTTTGGAACATCGACATGCCTATGTTCGCAAGAATGCTGTCTTCGCTGTCTCTTCCATCTTCCACCACTCCGAATCCCTAATACCAGATGCACCGGAGCTCATACAGGCGTTCCTGGAGACCGAAAGTGATCATACCTGCAAACGAAACGCCTTTGCTGCTTTAAGCACGATGAACCATGAGAAGGCATTAGAATACCTTAGCGGAGCTTTTGATGCGATCCCCAATGCCGATGAACTGCTCCAATTAGTAGAGCTTGAATTCATCCGCAAAGATGCAGTGCAAAATACCCAGAACAAGGTACCTCAAATGTCAATCGGATCTGTCTGAGTACTAACAATCAACAGGGCCGGTATCTGCGCTTGATCTTTGACTTACTAGAGGCTGGTGCAACAACAGTTGTGTATGAAGCGGCATCAGCACTGACATCTCTAACCAATAATCCCGTAGCAGTCAAAGCCGCCGCGACCAAATTCATTGAGCTTAGTATTAAAGAAGCCGACAACAACGTGAAGCTTATTGTTCTAGATCGCGTTGACCAACTTCGAAAGAGAAATGAGGGCGTCCTGGACGACCTTACTATGGAAATACTAAGAGTGCTTTCGAGTCCAGATATTGATGTGCGAAGAAAAGCTCTTGGGCTTGCTATGGAGATGGTATCAAGCAAGAACGTCGACGAGGTTGTCATGCTCTTAAAGAAAGAGCTTCAAAAGACGGTGGATGAGCAATATGAGAAAAACGCCGAATACCGGTCACTACTTATCCACTCTATTCATCAGTGCGCCATCAAATTTTCTGAAGTCGCAGCATCGGTCGTGGACTTACTTATGGATTTCATTGCGGACTTCAATGCCACGTCCGCTGTTGATGTCATTTCCTTTGTCAAAGAAGTGGTAGAGAAATTCCCTAAGCTTAGATCCTCAATTGTAGAACGTCTTGTCACGACTCTGAGCGAGGTCCGGGCAGGGAAGGTGTACAGAGGAGCTCTTTGGATAGTTGGCGAGTACTCACTTGAGGCAGACGACATTCGAGAAGCATGGAAAAAGATACGGGCAAGTTTGGGCGAGATTCCAATTCTTTCCTCAGAGCAGAGGTTACTTGATGATGTACCAGATGAGCAAGAACCTAAGGAACAAACGAATGGCATGCACAAGCCTTCAGCGCCTACAGGCTCGAGGAAGGTTTTAGCGGACGGGACTTATGCCACGGAGACTGCCTTGACCAGTCAGTCAGCTACAAATGCCAAGTTGGAAGCTGTCAAGGCAGCGCAAAAACCTCCGCTACGGCAACTCATACTGGACGGAGACTTCTATCTTGCGTCTGTGCTCTCCTCTACAATGACAAAGCTGGTCATGCGGCACTCCGAGGTTTCGCAAGATACCGCTCGTACAAACGCGCTACGTGCTGAGGCCATGCTTATCATGATTTCTATCATCCGCGTTGGCCAGTCACAATTTGTTAAGGCTCCTATCGACGAGGATTCTGTTGACCGAATAATGTCTTGTGTAAGATCGCTAGCTGAATTCGCGGAGAAAAAAGAGCTTGAGACGGTGTTCCTCGACGACACGAGGAAAGCTTTCCGCGCTATGGTGCAAGTCGAAGAAAGAAAACGGGCTGATAAAGAGGCTGTGGAGAAGGCGAAGTCTGCTATCCAAGTAGATGATGTTGTTGGCATCAGACAATTGTCGAAGAAAACCGCTGGTGACGGCACGGACGACTTCGAAATTGATCTTGAGAAAGCAACTGGAGGCGACTCTGCAACGGACGACCTCTCATCGAAGTTGAGTAGAGTCGTCCAATTAACGGGTTTTTCCGACCCTGTATACGCTGAAGCATATGTTAAAGTCCACCAATTCGACATTGTACTGGACGTGCTGCTAGTCAACCAAACTTCGGAAACACTGCAAAACCTCTCAGTTGAGTTCGCTACATTAGGTGATCTGAAGGTAGTAGAGAGGCCAACAACACAGAACCTTGGCCCCCATGACTTCCAGAACGTCCAGAGCACCATAAAGGTATCATCAACTGATACGGGTGTAATATTCGGCAATGTCGTCTACGACGGGTCCAGCTCGACAGAAAGCAATGTCGTGATTCTCAATGATGTACACGTGGACATCATGGACTACATCCAGCCAGCGCACTGCACAGAAACTCAGTTCAGAACGATGTGGACAGAGTTCGAATGGGAGAACAAGGTCAACATAAACTCCAAGACTAAGACTTTGCGGGAATTCCTTGCTCAATTAATGGCCTGCACGAACATGACATGCCTGACACCAGAAGCATCGATGAAGGGCGATTGCCAGTTCTTAAGTGCTAATCTCTACGCTCGCAGTGTCTTCGGTAAGTGGTCTCTGCTAATGTTAGGAAGGCATAAATGCTGACTCCTAATCAGGGGAGGATGCTTTGGCAAATTTGAGCATAGAGAAAGAAGGAGAAGACGGCCCAATAACGGGCTTTGTCCGGATTCGAAGCCGGTCTCAAGGCCTGGCTTTAAGTCTCGGATCACTGAAAGGGTTGAACAAAGTGGGAGGTTCTACTGCCTAGCCACCCACATTAGGTGACTTCCTCTCTTTCGCATTTTTCGCACAAGCCCTGCAGGACCTCGCCTGAGGCAAGGGCGTTCTCGTTCACTTCCAAGAGGTGGCGCTGCAGAGAGCTACGATTGTAATGTCAGATTTAGCCTTGAGGGTCAGAAGCCCCACGCCAGGGAATGCAAAAGGTACAGGGGTGGTGATGCACAAACTTTGGGGCAGTGGGGACTCCAAAGCGTCCTGGGTCTGCTTGCACAATTAGCGTTAGTCGTATATTATGTAGAGACAGCACCAAAAGCTTGAACAGAGTGCAGAATAATAGATAGATATTCCACGTCCCATTCCTTGAAACGAAGATACCTGGTACTTGATCTGTTAGATAGATGACGATTGTTGATTGTTCCTGCATATGATCTGCCCTTGGGGTCGGTCTGCCGATGGTACGCGTCGCAAAGCACCATTAGCGTCCGCTGACATCTCCGAGAAGCCGATTCGACCGACAGCTCCCTTCAAGGGCCTCGACGACGTCTTGGGGGGCCTGAAATCCTTACAGTATTACTAGCTATCAACATATCATGCACCTTCTACATACCATATCTAACTATGGCTCCAACAACTATACCGGGGGCCGACCCATTTGCGGACCCGGACCGCATCTCGGACAATACTGAATACGACGAGGGGTCTACTTTGCCTGTTGGCAGAGATGCCTCTTTAACTTTAGCCACCGATTCTCTCATTGTGCTTGGTAGGCCATAGAGATTGCATTCAAGGGTACTGTCCAAGAGCTGACCGTAATGTAGACGAAGATTTTACAAGACGGGGGACTCGCAATTGCTGTGGCTTGCTTCCTTCGAGTATGAACTCCTACTTGACCCATCGCAACAACATGCACTCACTTACACGCTCTCAGAATCGAAAACAACCCAAGCCATACCTTTCTTCAACGTCCTCTGGGCCGCGCTATCGGATTTTGACATTACGATACAGTACGCCAAACCTACGTCCAAAAACGTTGTACGAGTAGCGTCAGTCAACTACCTGGTAGAGAAGCCTCAACAAGGCTATGCGAAAGCATGGGTGTCCAAGCTCCTAGACCGTGCCTATGGCGAGTCTCAGCGTAACAAACGAATAAAAGTCCTCATAAATCCATTTGGTGGCAGAGGAGGTGCTCAGAAATGGTTCCTGCGAGACATCGAACCCATATTCGCTGCAGCGCGGTGTGACTTCCATGTTGAGAGGACCTTGTACCAGGGACATGCGGTGGAGATCGCAGAAAAATTGGACACAGATGCATATGATGTGATAGCCGCATGCTCTGGTGACGGAGTACCGCATGAAGTTTTCAATGGTTTGGGACGAAAACAGAATGCGGCAAAGGCGCTGTCGCAGGTAGCTGTGGTACAGCTGCCTTGTGGCACCGGGAACGCCATGAGCTTGAATCTGAACGGGACTGACAGTACTAGCCTGGCTGCACTGTGTGTCGTCAAAGGCATAAGGACGCCGCTCGACTTGGTCTCCATCACTCAAGGCAATAGGAGAACATTGTCTTTCCTATCCCAATCAGTTGGCATAGTGGCTGAAGTCGACTTGGGTACGGAGCACATCCGATGGATGGGCAGCGCAAGATTTACATATGGCTTCTTAGTAAGACTACTGAGGAAGACAGTCTACCCCTGCGACCTCGCCGTCAAAATCGACCTTCCCACAAAAGGCGCAATCAAAGAACACTACAGGGACGAATTCGACAATCATGCACCCATCGAAGACCGACGAGGCTCTTTTGACTTATCTCGCCCTGGCCTACCAGAACTAAAATATGGTGACATCACCTCCCCCCTTCCCTCCGACTTCACGCCCGTCGCCGGAACAAAAATGGGCAATTTCTATGCCGGTAACATGCCCCTCATGGCTCCTGGCGCAAACTTCTTTCCCGCAACTCTTCCTTCAGACGGCCACCTCGATCTCGTAACCGTTGACGGAGACATCTCCCGCATGTCAGCCGTTAAATCATTCCTTGCTGTTGAAAATGGGAACTTCTTCAATATGCCCCATGTCAATTATCGGAAGATTAGTGGATATAGGATAACGCCCAGGGGACAGAAGGATGGTTATATCAGCATCGACGGTGAAAGAGTGCCATTTGAGGAATTCCAGGCTGAGGTGCATAGGGGATTGGGAACTGTGCTGACGAGGAGTGGACATATGTATGAAGCAGAAGGTGTTTTGCCGAGGCCCGGATAGGGAGCATAGATTGCAGGCGGAGGTGGAGTCGTACGCTCGTTATTTGCTTGGGATTTGCTCACTTCGATGATACCCGTCTGGCGTTACATGTTAATCTCCAATTCTGTTGGGGCGCGCAAAATTATAGACGGAAAAAGCTATAGGCGTTGTGTATGTGGGAATTTTCTTGGGATAGGATAAAGCGATGCGAATACGCATGACTATGCTTATGCATTCAGATAAAATTAACTCACTCTTTATATTGACGCACCCGGGGTATCATTTCACATCACATAATCGTACATCAACCTAGTACTTAGTCCTCCAACCCTCCCCACTCCCCGTCCTCGTCTCCAGCCTCCTCCTCCTCCGCC